>QRFB01001880.1:0-21789 GCA_008931105.1 Oenanthe javanica | reverse complement strand
GAGTGAGGATGGAAGTAGGTAGGATGTGGGATTCCAATGTCATTAACATGCCAAGGTTGCCTTTCGATTAATAGCTTTATTGGGTTTTGCATTTCTTCAAGATTTAACAATGTACTCCCCCACAGAGAATCATTCCTTCTCCGAAAATCCCATGAAACTTTACCCAAAACAAAGACATGATCTTTGCCTGAGTTTAGAGCCCATGGTTTCTGCACTTTAAGCCATTCTACAAGTGCCAAAGCCAGAGTGTCCTTAACATCAGGAGAGGCCTCCTTGAAATGCCATCTCAAGATGTCTAAGCCACCATAAAATGGAACATCGAATAGTTTGGCTTCATTCTCATTTTAAACTCTACAAGGATGCTTCAAAACTCTGGAATGAAAAATTGGTTCCAAAGAATACTGAGTATTGTACCAGCCTTTTCCAAGCTTCNAAACTTTACCCAAAACAAAGACATGATCTTTGCCTGAGTTTAGAGCCCATGGTTTCTGCACTTTAAGCCATTCTACAAGTGCCAAAGCCAGAGTGTCCTTAACATCAGGAGAGGCCTCCTTGATATGCCATCTCAAGATGTCTAAGCCACCATAAAATGGAACATAGAATAGTTTGGCTTCATTCTCATTGTAAACTCTACAAGGATGCTTCAAAACTCTGGAATGGAAAATTGGTTCCAAAGAATACTGATGAGTATTGTACCAGCCTTTTCCAAGCTTCAGTATTGGCTCTCCCAGTGCATCATTCCTAAAAAATTCACAAAAATCCAACCAGGGAGACATATCTCTACACTGAGCTACAAAATCCTTGTTAAACTTTGGTGGTAAAACATACACATAAACCCCCCTGCCATCACATGTTGTGAGGCCTCTTGAGTTCGATCTCCATGATCTATGCACTTGCAGATGCTCTTCCACGACCTTCACAGCAGATTCAAACTCTGAAAGTTTATTTTTGTCAACAATGTTGTCAACAATAAGGCTTGTGTTGTTCTCTTCAACATTATAAGTAGGAATATCTTGGGTGACGAGCTGTTTCGTTCTTAAGCTTAACATCAACAGTAGGACCAGTACTCTCTCGTATGCTAACTTCGAGTTTATGATCATTAACTTTGTCCTCTTGAACATGACTAGCAATATCTTGCGTAACAAGAGTTGTGTTGTTCTTGATATCAACACTAGGAACACTTTCTTGTTTGCCAACTACAAATTTATGATCACTAACAGCGCTAGCATTAATAAGTGGAAGAGGGATGTCAAGGTTGGGTTCGGCGCCAGCAGAAAGGCAATAGAGATTGTTGAGCTTTCTAGACGAAACACATACGTGGACAATGTGACCAGATATAACGGTGGTGGTAGAAGACCAGAGGAAAACAAGAATCAAGAGAAGCAGTGTCAACGGAACTCGATAGAGTAACTTGAAAAGTATATAATGTAAGAAACCATGTTCTTTTGCAGCTCTTTTTGATGATTTAGATATTTTCTTAGACAGTGAAAGGGCCATTTTTGTTGGCTAAAAAAACTTGATTTCCTTCTAGCTTTGGCTCTGGTGAGTATCTTCAACATGAAGGCACGTCTTAGGTGAAAATTGCCCCAAAAGTTGGCTGCACGTTGGCATGTCAATTGCATAGAAACTTGATTAAGTAATATACTTAAGGAATTATGACCATAAGCTTGCATGGCTGGTAATAATGTTATAATGATGCATACAATTAGGATCATGTTTTACATGGTAGTTGACCTTTCTATTAGAGAATAATTGATTAACCATATATTAACCATTATAAAGACGTCAAAGATGAAAATACGATACTCAATTATATTAAAGAGAAAGGCAGGCGAAAAACAGAGGATTGGAAATAAAGTCGATCTTAGGCTGGGACGGATCCAGAAAAAGAAATTAAAGTATCATTATAAAATGGGAAAATAAATTCATTAGTCCCTAAACTATTGGTGTTTTATTGTTTTAGTCCTTGAACTAAATATTCCAATATGTGTTACAAATTTACAATAGTAATTTATCATCTTCATTCTAGTATATAATCGTAGTCTTACATTGCAGTACCAATAAATTATTATCTTCATTAAATATTTCTAACTGTAGTTTTACGTTGCAGTATCATGTATTTGCATGACCCTCTCCCCAAAATTTCCACGTAAAATAATTCATAGTTTAAAACTACTAACTAATAAACGTTATAAATGTATAAAATACGGTTAATAGTTCTATATTTTTGACTCATACACAGATGCCATTTTTTAAAACAATCAGTTTATTAATTTGCTAAATCAGCCAAAAGACATGATTATAACTCAATGGGAACATCACTCCCATTGAACACTCGATCTGGAAATGAACATAATGCTCTAGCGAAGTTATGAGTGACCATATTAGCAGATCATTTAATAAAATACAAAGAGACATTGTTTAGAGAACGAAGAAGCTCACGACAATCTTCAATAACTATACCAAATGCAGATATACCATTGGAATTGAACTTCGGATTGCTTGAATGAACACCAAACAATCAAATTCCAATTCCACTCTTCCCCAATTATGATTCTTTATCCAACTAAGAGAGCTTACGCCAACTCTGGAGTTCCCATACCCATTCGACAACAGACTCGTGCCTGCACTAACTCCCTGTAAAGTTGTGTGCAACTATCCCAACACCATATTCAGATCGCTCCCTGAATACAGCAGCATCAACTGTTATCTTTATTTTCATAATATTAATTATATTAGTTATGTTATACAATCATAAGCATAATTTTCTTACAAATTTCAGGTTGATAGAAATATACTTAGATATAGATGTCAGTATAAAATGAAGTGAAGTTTGTTTCACTAAGAGGGCGGTGCATGTAAAGTGAAGAAGATGAAGCTACAAATTTATAAGCATCGCCTTTCTAAACCTTCTCATGCCGTTATTATCTTCTGTAAGTTTTATACAAACTTGTATCTTCTTTTTCATTTCACAGTTTTAAGACATTTGTAAATTTTTTTAGCAAATTAAAGTCAACTCTGAAAATTCTGGATTCGCCCCTACTATTTATATCTATGTATAATTGTGAAATGTTCTTGATCAGGCTTCATGGGATTGAGTTTGAGGAGATTGAAATATCTCTTGCCAAAAGCCAGCAATTTACCCGCAACTTCAAGTATTTTCTTGCTTAATGTTTATTTCTCATATCTTAGAACACTCGTTTACATATTGTTTCAGTAATAAATCCAATGGGGAAATTGCCAGCAATTGTACACGGAACTTACAAGCTCTTTGAGAGGTACTCTTTTATTCTATTACACACAAAGACTCATTTTTCCAGCCTGAGCAGAAGACTCATCTTATTTAAGTTTAATTAGTTTCGTAATCTTGAAATTTATGTGAATTACAGCCATGCAATTCTTATTCGCTTGTTCATTTCCTGGAGTTGCAGATCACTGGTAAAATAGCATGTAGCTTAATTATTTTGTTACTCTATGATTAGGAATGGTATTGGTACGTAGCTTCAATATTTTGTTGCCCTTCCACTCTCCTGTGTTTACGAAGTGCCATTTATAGGAACAAACTTAAGAGCTGTACGATACTTAAAAATTTTATATGTAAACCTATTATTATAAATACATATAAATCATCAATGTAAGTCTTCTGTGTTCAAGAGTGACAGTCATTCTAACTCGAGATTAAACCTGTTATTAAAAATTAATTTAAATCATCAATATAAGTCTTCTGTGTTCAAGAGTGACTGTCATTGTAATTCGAAATTATCACCTCTGTAGAGTTTCATGTTTCTACAATTTTTATTTCTGTTTGTTTGATCTATGTTGGGAACTGTTGCGCGAATGTGTGACCAAAGCTGATTTTAGATCCATCATTTGCATACATGGCCAAGTCTGAGGATAGAATCTAAGTAGTCTCCTAAACAAGCCTAGCCAGAAAAGGCTCAACATAATTAGTTAACTTTGCATCTAATTTTAGTACCTACATGATTTACGGTAAGCGTCTAGTGTATATTTTCCTATCTGCATATTTGTGACTTTTTCACATTTTGAAGATATCCATCTGATATACTCAAAAGAGCCAAGATCCACTCAGCCTTATATTGGCATCATTCGAAATTATGGCAGGGTGCAGGTGAATAATATTAGTATCCAAATATAATTTTATCAGTATATATTACAGTCACACACTATAAATTATACACAGTCACACCTTTCCGCTTCATGATGCGATTAAATTCTAGGACAATTTATCATACATCTACCTGCAGAGTGGAATCTCGTACACTTGTTTTGTAGCAACTCTAATAAATAATTAATACCTTTACTGAATATGAGACAACATCTTGCAAAATGGCCTATCACTTCATGGTTTTAACTTTTCTTCTCAGCTAGGTATGTTATGAATAGAAGAGGTGCACTTCTACTTGGTCGTAAATTGAATCTAGAAGCTGCTGTCATAAATAAAAAGTTCCGTCTAAATCTCTTGCAAAGATTGAAACTATCTGGCTCAGTGGCATGGTAAGTTTTTGCTGGGAAACTTCCGACCTTCCAGTGCAGATCTCAGCTTAGTATGTGAAATTATGCTACTAGAGGTAAATCTAGTTTGCACCCCTTGTTGATGTTAACTTTCAAAGAGAAGTGCAACTAACATTTTAGTAGCATTATTAGAAATGTCAAAAAAAAAGGAGCGCAATGTCTAATATGTTATTTTGGATTTAGCTTATAATTGACAGGGATCAGATATTAAGTCTATATAAGAAAAGTTCTGCAATGAATTGAGGATACCGAGATGCAACCAATCCATTTTTCAATGTTACATCCGTTCATGTTCGAGCTCAAAGTTGTTCTGACAGAGGAAAGCTCAGTAGTCGAAAACAGTGAGACTAAGAAGAGGCTTAAAACCAGGGGCGGACCTAGGCTATGGCCATGGGTGGCCTTGGTCCCCAAAATTTCTGGTGTGTACATGTACTTATATATCAAGTACACTGTTCTACTTGTATCAACACCTTGTTTCTAAGAGATGAAGTTTCAGCTGGCAACTTGGCTTTACAAGTTCAAGTCTATATATTATTTTTCCTATATTAATATCTATTATTTGCTTAAAATTTGTCTTGATTCTACCAAGAACAAGTGCTAATGGTCAGAATTGTGCCTACACCAAAACTCGACCCACTAGCATCTTGATACCAACCTTTACCTGATACTTACATCCGCTTCTTCGTTAGGCTACATTACTGTTTGCTCAACTTGATTGCAGAATGTTGAGTGTGATTTGGGTGCTTATGTTTCTTTGTTTGTAATCTATATACACACTTGCCTATTGTGACTAGCTCTATACTATTATAAGAATAAGACACAAGGTACTTTTAACAGCTACTTTTTCTCATTTTCCAGGGTATATCTTCAAATAACTGGACGATTACTTTTGTTTTCTCATTTAAAATTTCATCTACCAATATATAAACTATATTAGTGATATCCTTCTAGCACACCAATAGACTTATCTTTCAGTCAAAGCAGGTTTCGATTCTTATCTTGCAAGTTTTAATTAGTTTCATCTTGCAGTAATTTAACTTTTCTTATCAAAATCCTGAAATTTAAATGATTTTCAGCCATGCAATTCTCATCTATCTCGCTTCCTTATTTCCTGGAGTTTCAGGTCACTGGTGAGATGACACGTGCCTTATTTTGTTGCTCCATATTTTAATGATTTGGAATTCAACTGTCTGCAGTTTTAATATTGTTTAGTGCAGATGCCATATAACTCCTTGTTGAGCCAACGATAGGTATAAACTTTGTGGTTGGTACTTTTGAGGTTCGATTTTGAGTAGGACCCGTTAAGCTTTAGTGTTGGGCCTTGGTTAAGATGTATTCCTCCGTGGGAGAATCCGCCGTGTATTTAGGATGAACTGTCCCATGAGTGTGACTGAAACTTATTTATAATCCATTATTTATAATCGGAGCAAAGTTTGAGGATAGTACTCGAGTTTGAAAATAATTTTATGTAATAAATGTTGAGATAATATTTGCTATTATATGGCTCAAGTGATCCCCTTGTATAGTTTTTATCACTCATTTTTTATGATCATACACTTAGAAGTATCAGTAGTAGCAATCATAGATACCTGATATGCAGTGGGACACCGAATAAAATTTGGTACAAGAGATGGGTTCATAGAATTAATAAGCCACCCCTTAACAACAGTGCTTTCTGTCCTCCCTCGACGAAATCCAGGATCTGCTGTAGATGGTTCAGGGAGATCAAAATTTATGTATCCCAGTATATTACGGCTTAAGATAAATATTTCCGGAACTTGAGATCATAAAGCTAATTTGTGCTATTGAGTTTGATGCCAAAGCTAATTTGTGCTATTGAGTTTGATGCCAATAAGGACAGCAGAAACTTCGTATGCAGAAACTGATGATTGATTTGGCAGTTGGAGTCTGTCGTAATAGTTGGGTCATCCTTGTGAGGCCATCAAAAACAGATGGTTTAGTTGAGGCCGAAGTTGCAACAACAGAAGTTGTGTCGGTATCACCTTGTAAATTGGTCATGTTGATGTTCCATATAATAATGAAGAAAGTGAATCGTTACTGCTCTAATACCATGTAACCGCTATTAAGAATAAAAGATTTTACTAATTCATGTGTAGTCCAAAAGAGCCATGTTACTTAAGAAAAGCACCTTATATAAAAGAGGCATGTTATTCTTATCAATCAATATCATGATCTCGGCTGACAAATAATATTAACACAATAACTACCAGATATTCAAACATCCTATGCATCAGAATCCTCCTTGTTCCATTAACTTACTGAACATGCCCAAATTTCATGTCTCTTCAATCTGTCATAGCCCTCCCAGGCTCCCAGGCTCCCAGGCTCCCAGGCTCCCAGGCAATGTATTGTTAATCTTGCATCCAAACATCCCCTTGATCTGATAACTAGGCTCTCTAGTGGATGGCTAATATGTTTTAGTATACAACTATAACACTTTGATTAATATTTTACTTCTATTCATTTTCTATTCATTTCCAAATAAAATAGGGAAATAAACTTTTGGCGGGAAAAGTTGTTGAGACAGTTTTTTCAATTTCCTATTCTTTCCAAATTATGTCTAGCTAAACCGTAGATTGTATAAATAGGACTAAAGATTGTAATGGAAAAAAAATCAAGAAGTTTAGTAAGAAAGTTCTCTCATCTCCAAATCTCTGTTCTCGTCTCTTCTCCTTCTCTAACACTTGTTTACATATGTAGTTTCTTCTCATCTTGATGTTTACATTTCATAGATAAATTCACATATAAGTTTGAAGTAATGATTTATGCTATCAATGGTATCATACAAGAGATGCATTGGCTAAGTTGGTAAAAGCTATCAATGATTTATAGAATCAGAGGAGAGATCCAGAGTCAAGCACCAGAAATGCTACAGATCTTAACACCAGGAATGGCACATATCAAGGTACTCTTCCTGTTAGAAATTTTAGGACAAATTATCATACATCGACAACATCTTGCAAAATGGCCTATAACTTCATGGTTTTAACTTTTCTTCTCAGCTGGATATTTTAAGAATAGTAGAGGTGCACCTCTACTTGGTCTTAAATTGAATCTAGAAGCTGCTGTCAAAAATTAAAAAATTCTGTGTTAATCTCTTGCAAAGATTAAATCTTTCTGGCTCAATGGCGATGGTAAGCTTTTGCTGGGAAAATTCCAACCGTCCATTGCAGATCTCAGCTTAGTATGTGAAATTATGCTAGTAGAGGTAAATTAGTTTACACCCCTTATAACCTTGTTGATGTTAATCTTCAAAGAGTAGTCCAACTAACATTTTAGTAACATTATTAGAAATGTCAAAAGAAAAACAGAGAGCAATATCTAATATATTATTGTTGGATAGCTTGTACCTGACATGGATCAGATATTAAGTCCATCTACGAAAGTTTTGCAATGGATTGAGGATACCAGGAATGATATCAATCCATTTCTCGATGAGTTACATTCGTTCATGTTCGAGCTCAAAGCAGTGCTGACAGAGGAAAGCTCTAAGCAGTGTATAACTAAGACATTTTCATTTCTTAGCAAAAATATTATTTGGTCACCTACAAGCTGTGACTTTCTTCTATAAGCCATACAAATAGAACAGAATATAGATATGAGTATATTATTTCACAATTTTTGACTACATAGGAATTGGAATGACCGTTAACATGATATACAAATTACCGCAAATCTTTATTTATAGCAATTTAATCTCCATCCTCCTGATCTTGAGGCCCAATTCCCTAGCTATAATCCCAGCATACCATTTTGGTTTTCCTGCCATCAACATCAAGTATCCGATAATAAATGCCGGAACCACTCCACAACCATATCCAATCACCACGGCTTCCCAAGTAAAACCACTAAAAAAATATTCATCCTCGTCTTCACCTTCTTTTTGCATAACAATAGCATGTTCACACTCTATGGACAATGGCTTTCCACATAGCCCAAAGTTACCAACATAGCTATTATTATCAAATGTATTGAATTGAGAACCTTGTGGAATATGACCTCTAAGTTGGTTATAAGACAGGTTTAGAAGTTCAAGCGAATATATGCCGGTAAGTTGCTGAGGAATCTCTCCTTCAAGTCGATTAGCTGAGAGGTCTAGTGACTCCAGCAGAGTCAATTTTCCAATCGAGGGTGGTATGTAGCCTGTGAGATTATTGTGAGATAAATTTAGTAATCTGAGTGACACTAAATTTCCGAAATATTCAGCAATCTCCCCTTTAAAATTGTTGCTTGATACATCAATGGTTGTGAGAACAGTTAATATTCTTTCCAACGTAATCTCCACGCCTTTAATCACTAGACTTGTAGAATCCGTATAATACCCTCTTCGGTCCATATAATTACGCTCTATTTTATTCACTTCATGATTCATCATAGCCTTGAAGTTTCTGAAATACGTTGCAGGCAGTAGACCTGAAAACTCATTATACGACAGATCAATGATTCTCAAGCTAGGAAAAGGGTGTTCAACCTTAGAACTCTTCTCTATAAGACCATGAAACATATTTGATTTCAGAACAAGAACTTGGAGATGTGGAAGAGCTTCCAAACAGTGCGGGAAAGTGTCATTTATTTGGTTACTTCCAAGATCAAGAGTTTCCAGTTGATCAAATTCAGCAAAAGAAGAAGGAATTCTTCCTTGTAATTTGTTTCCATGTAGATTTATACTTTGCAAATTACGAAAATTTGATAAAGTTGATGGAAGGCTCCCCTGAATGTTATTCATCCGCAAATCAAACACTGAAAGTGTAGCCATCAAACTTGTTGGACAAATGGGGAGTGTACCATTCAATTTGTTATGAGACAAATTTAGAATCTGAAGAGAGGTGGAATTACAGAATAAGGCGGGCAATGATCCATTGAGCATGTTGAACTGCAAATCGAGATATGTAATACTTTTCCAAGGTAATTGCTCAAGACCACCCGTTAGCCTATTGCATGAAAGATTCAAATATGAGGAGTACAAGGACCTAGAACCCATCAAACCAATCCAATGTGGAATTTCCCCTTCAATTTGATTGTTTGATAGATCTAAAAAATCAATTGTCTCTATATTTCTTGAAAACATTTCAATATCTAAAACACCACTGAAATTGTTATCCCTGAGGTCCAAAAAAGTAAGTTGACCCAGATTCCCTGTAAAAACACCACTGAAATTGTTTGATGAGTGAGGTTGACAAGTTGAGAAAATGATTGTGGAATGGGTCCATAGAGTAAATTGTTGTTACAATCAAATTCTTGCAGCTGTGATTTGGAGGAATCAAATTCAGGTAACTGACCTGTGAATTCATTAGAATCTAAATATAAGACTCGCAATGATGGATGGTGAAACAACGAAGAAGGAAACGGACCACTAAAATCGTTACCGAAAGGGTCAAGATATTTTAGCTTAGTAAGGTTTACTAAATCTGTTGGAATTGGGCCATTGAGATTATTACCACCAAGGCCCAAGTAAGTAAGTTGACTCAGGTTCCCTATGGATGCTTGTATCGGCCCAGACAAATTACAATAGGAGAGGTCCAAATAGGACGACGACTCCAGAAAACCTATTGAATCAGGTATCGAAGAGTAGCACTACTTCCCCACTTAACTTTGGGTAATCTACCTGTCAGGTTACTTCTACTAGCAGGTATCCATAGCTCTAGTACTTCCAAGTTGGGGAGGTGGAAAACCTCTTGGGGTAATACTCCATATAAACCAGTATACTCAAGGTAAAGAACTCTTAGGGAAGTAGACAAATTCGTGGGTAATCTACCTCTCAGGTTCATATTCCAAGATATATCTAGAACTTGTAAATTGGGGAGGTGGAAAACCTCTTGGGGTAATTCTCCATGTAAACCAGTATTCCTAAGGTTAAGAACTCTTAGAGAAGTAGACAAATTCATGGGTACAACGGAAGAGATGCTGACTTCTTCAAGATTAAGCACTCTGAGTTGACTCATATTCTGCATTACTGATTTAAACACTTCTTCTCCAAGTTTAGCCTCATAGTTGAAACTTAGATCAAGTGAGACCAGTTTATACAAATGAGATATTCCTGAGGGGACTCTTCCGGAAAAGTAAGTACAAGAGAGGTTGAGATGTGTCAAACCTTTTGCAAAGAAACCAAATTCCTGAGGGAACTCATTGGAGAGGGAAAAGTTGTTGTTAGAAAGGTTGAGGAAGTGGAGATGAGAGAGTTGGAAGAGGGTGCTGTTTGCAAGTATGGCTCCTTCCAGCTGGCTGCAACTTAGATCAAGTCCTATTACGTTTCCCGTCTTGTGTTCACAGCTGACTCCCTCCCATGTGCAGTGATTGGAACTCATGCTCCAATTCATTGTCTTTGGGTGTGAAGGAATTTCGTAATAATCATAGTATGGAGAATCATAAGAGCAATTATGAGGAGTGCTACTTGCCAAGCTCAGCTTAAACTGGAACAATGCAATTTTTTGAATGGAAGGACTCAAATGCATAGATGAAGAAACTATTTGGTGCTGCAAGAAGATGAGAAGCACAATGATTGTGTAATACCAGGCGAACTTACTCATTTTTATTATATGCTTTAAATGTTTTGTTGGGTGGATAGGTTGTATATGTTATGTATGAGGGTTCATGTCTATATTTATAGCCAAACTTATCTATTTTCATTCAGAGTCTTTAGATGTATAGTTCTATTATGTGGACTACAATAGAAGCACTTTTAGAGCAGTACAAGACATAGACCAAGACTTTGAGAACTGAAAGATGACTCGAATGAGTCTTTGAGAGCTACTTTTAAGCTGGAATGCAATTTCAAGATAAAGATTAACAATAATTCAGTATCTGTTGTACGAAATGGGCTAGAAATAATGCGTTTGAGTCTGGAAAACTGTTTACTCCTTACCTTCATCTAATAATTTTATAAGATCAATTTGAGAAACCTTACCATAAGGTTATGGAAGGAAAGTTAATGATATTTAAATTAATATAGTACTAATCATTCTCAAATTTTTTATTTAAATGAACTTGACTAACGTGTATAGTATTGAGTCTATTGACCTGTTCTTATTATACCTTGAGAAATGAAAAGAACATTGTGAATATGAAAATAATGATCAGTATCCCAGGTAGAGTCTTTGTGAGCTATTTTGAAGGTGGAAAGCAATTTCAGGAAAAGAAAAGAATCACTGAACTTTCTTTAACCTTCGTTTCATCAAGTAAAACCAATTCAATTTCTACTGTACAAAATGGGCTAGAAATGCAATTTCAAAGTAAGGAAACCAATAATTCAATATCTGACTTGGCAAAAAATAAAAAAAATAATTCTATATCTGCAATACAAAATGCGCTAGAAATTAATGCGTTTTAGTCTCAAAAAGTTTTTATAAAGTTTAAAATAAAACAACGAGCTCAGTGTGGCTTATATCTACATTTTATTAGACACCAAAAATATACCACGAGGAAAGGATTCGAGATAAGGTGGTTTATCTAAAGTGACTCCGAACCATGGAGGCAACCTAGGGTCTATGTTGCTAAAAGCTTAGGGCCTTAGAAACATATATGTACATTAAGGTCCACCAGAGGCATGGCATGTATCCCTACTTCCCCCAGTGTAGAAATCGTCTCTGATGCATATGCCCCTCGACTCGTTATGTGTTGGGAAAGTACTTATTGATTACCATACTCTCGATATTTTACATGTAAATCATTGATTATAGATTATTATAATCATTGGTAATATATTAATTATGTCGTTGGGATCAATACACGATCTTTGGCTTTCTGGGTCAAAATATAACTTCTGTGATATTTTCTGCTTTTATAACTCTTTTCAATTTCCTTATCTATGCTAATAATACTCCCTCCGTCCCATCCATTTCTTTACCTTTTGGAGAGAGTGTCCGGCACGCATTTTAATGTGCATATAAAGTATAGTTCCATAACTTATTTTTATAATTTTCTGTTTTGAATAAAAATTGAATGTTTAAATTTTTATTCAGAAAAAAAAATTAAAAAAGAAATTATGGAACTATACTTTATATGCACCTTAAAATGCGCGGACACTCTCTCTGAAATGTAAAGAAATGATTGGAACGGAGGGAGTAGTATTTAAGTCTGTATCCAGAACAAGCCTAGTCTGGACAAGCATCTGTTGTCGAGTATTTGAGTAGGGTATCGTTCGCAGGGAAGGACTATGTTAATATAAGCTCAAGTATACTATTTCTTAATATCTAGAAGTGAGAAGAATTGATTTGTGTTTTTGTTACTAGCTAAATTAAACTAATAAGCAAATAAAATTTATGTATTAACGATGATAACAAGCAATCTAGGAAATAGGGTTCTTCATTGGCATTGATGAATGTCTATCAATTGTGACAAACAAGTCTCTTACTCTGCTAAAAACAATCCTTCTAAAGTTTATAATGCTCTCTCCCAAGATACAATATAATACTTACAATTGTGCCTTAACCGTCACTCCCATGATCAATTGAAGTACAACTATAAGCTATCAAGACCCAATGATTTTCAGTCTCATAAATCACATATTAATCTCCCAATTAAATATATGACTTGTGTCTATCATATCATGAACTAGAATTACAACTCCTCTCCCGATTCGTTAATAACCCCTACAGATACAATTAAAGGTTAGCTACTCCCATAATTGTGTTAAGCACAGTATGACAGATTAGCAAAGCAGAGAAATCACAATACAATATTAAACAAACATCTCAAACCAATGAATACTACCTAATCCCCAGATTAGAGAATTAGTTACTCATAACGAAGAAAGAAAACAAACATATATTAATAATGAAAACCATGGTTACAAGAGTATAGAGTTAAGAAGATACAACTTGACAAAATCTCTTGAACTTGGAGTGAATCCCTTCAATCCTTGCTCAAGTTCTCTCTCCAAGTTTTCTCTCTGATTCTCGCTCTAGGTAATACACGGCCGCCTCTAATTATTTTACAAAACCTAATATATAAGTGTTTTTAATGGTTTCCAAGAAAACAAGACCCACTTTCCTAAACGAGATAGAATTGTAATATAAAATTCGTAGTCAGATGTCCAGGCCTGTTTCTGGGCTGCTCCACTTAAAATATGTGTGTTGGGCCACCTCTGACTTATAGATTTTTCTATTATCTTCGCGTGGGCTGTAAAATCACTCAATTCTAACTTCTACAACTCAAGTTATGGCCCAAATAGTGAACCGTGTGTACGCAGCCCATCAATTCCGAATTAAATTTTAATTTATCTCCAAATTGGACTCTTTAATCTCCAATTCTTCCAAGTTTAGGATTTCTTTGCTTCCTACAATAAAACATTAAAATCTAATTAATAAACATCCAATTAATGCAAAATATAATAAATATGAGAAATATATTTATATAAAATATATATAAATATATACTCTATCAAACATCCTCACACTTATCATTTTGCACGTCCTCGGACAAATAAAAGAACTAAAAATTATCCTAAATAAATAACACCACTTTCGTAGATGGCACGATTGCATTGAGCGTATGCAACAAGCCGTTAAACCCCTAGGCTGCCCTAGTAGGACGAGTTGTGTCTCGTGAGGGCCTGCAGTGAATGTACCCACAAAATCCATCTAGCGCATATAAAGTTGTATAGATGATAATGAAAGAAAATGCAAAAGATCCCAAACATAATAGTGTACTTCAAGTCAGCAATAAACTCGGACCGAACTCGGACGAACTCTTAACAAACACGAGCAAAAACTTACCGAACCGAACATTGTTCGGTAACGTTATCGGACAGATTTTGTTGACCGAACTCGAGTTCGATAACCTTACCGGACGAGCTTACTGAACTCGAACACGAGCAAACATGCCGAGCTTATCGAACATGTCCGGTTCGTTTACAGCTCTACTTAATAGTTAATACCCGAGCTGTAAACGAACCGAACTCGGACGAACTCTTAACGAACACGAGCAAAAACTTACCGAACCGAACATTGTTCGATAATGTTATCGGACAGATTTTGTTGACCGAACTCGAGTTCGATAACCTTACCGGGCGAGCTTACTGAACTCGAACACGAGCGAACATGCCAAGCTTACTGAACATGTCCGGTTCGTTTACAGCTCTAGGANTCTTCTAAAGTGGTGTTTAGCTTCTTGATCTGCCTCAATAAACATTCTAGGGTTAATGCTCTGAATTAGACTTTAAAAAGCCCTTAGAAATTCATTGCGGCCATCGTGTAGCATATTGTGCAATTGAAAAGTACAATTCACAACTACCTAAACACAAATCACCTATAATCTGACATCTTCTAATCTGTAATAATAGTCTTTTCACTCACCTCCACAAAATACTCTCAACTTCCATAAATTATAGAGCTGCAATAGAAGCACTTTACAGCCACCAAGACTTTGAGCATTGAAAGATGCCGTGAATGTGTCTTTGAAGCTGGAATGCAATTTCAAGATAAGGAAAACCAATAACTCAGTATCCGACTTGAGAATTCTATATCTGAAGTACAAAATGAGCTAGAAATGTGTTTTAGTCTCAAAAAGTTTTTATAGAGTTTAAAATAAAACAACAAGCTCAGTATGGCTCAATAAAGGTATGAGTAATTCAAAAAAACAATGTACTTCTAAAAGTTATACGAATATAACAGATATTTTACAAATTACTGAATAAGGTTGATGCAGTGCCATTTTAACTAACTGGTAGTCTGTAGTCTTTTGACGGATGCATGTATAGTCAGGTTCGGCCTTGATGATACATATACATTAGGTTTCAAAAAAGTTTATGCAGAGGGTTCATTATAGATACTACCTTGTAATAGCCTTTTCTCTTATCTCCACAACATATTTACAACTTTCATGATTATACATATAGTCTGACTACTAATATGTGGACTACAATAGAAGCACTTTTAGAGCGGTAGAAGACATAAACCAAGACTTTGAGAACTGAAAGATGACTCGAATGAGAATAACAATAATTCAGTATCTGTTGTACAAAATGGGCTAGAAACGCGTTTAAGTCTTGAAAAGTGTTTACTCCTTGACCTTCATAATGTCTTATCAACCTTAAACGATCTAGCTGTATAAGTTATTACATACTCTTTAAATTAAGGGCCTATAAACCATCTAATAAGGTTATGGAAGGAAAATTATTGTCATTGATATTTAAATTCTCTTTTCTAAAGTTGTGTTTAGCTTATAGACATCAAGTATTAATTTATTCAAATCAGATGTTTTGAATAGACTTCAAAATATTTATATTCTCTTTTCTAAAGTGGTGTTTAGCTTCTTGATCTGCCACAATAACCATTCTAGGGTTACTGCTCTAAATTAGACTTAAGAAATCCCTTAGAAATCCATTGTGACCATCGTGTAGCATCTTGTGCAATTGAAAAGTACACTAGCTTATAATAGTCTTTTCTCTCACCTCTGCAAAATATTCTCAACTTCCATATATTATAGAGCTGTAATGTAAGAACTTTTGCAGCAGTAGAGGACACAAGACTTTGAGAATTGAAAGATGCCATGAATGAGTCTTTGAAGCTGGAATGCAATTTCAAGATAAGGAAAAGTAAAAATATAATATCTGACTTGGAAAAAATAAAAAATAATTCTATATCTGCAGTACAAAATGCGCTAGAAATGCGTTTTAGTCTCACACAGTTTTTATAGAGTTTAAAATAAAACAACGAGCTCATTGTGGCTCAATAAAGGTATGAGTACAAACATTGTACTACTGAATAATGCTATACGAATATAACAGAGAATAATATGAACAGAGAAGTGAAAATCAATCGTTCGAAACAGGGAAGGAAACTGGAGATCAATAAAAAGAGAGTACTTAACAAAATCACCCTACAATACAAGTAAATTATAACTCTGAGAGTTAATTGAACTTGAATATACAAATACTTGGTAAGAAATTAGAATATACAAAATCATGAATTACATGGAGTCCAAACATAGTTACCTTCCAATTTGCTCTCACAACGTCAAATTAAGATAAACCTTACTAATCTCAAAACTAAACCCCTAAGCAAAGCACAAAATGCTTAAAGTCTCCGTTTTGTCCTACTAAACAAGAAAGTGAAGCATCTGTACTTCTTGTTACTTGTCAAATGACAAAAAGTTTTGTTAAATTTTAGAAGCTTCTTCTTTGTATTTGACCAGAGGAGAGAAGTGTAGCTTCTTTGCCGTCTTCTTAAAAATTAGAATCAGAAGCTAGAATTTAAAATACACATCAATTCACAAATCAATCATCCAAAATGCAAACTACTCCAATTTAAACATACATCGATTTATCAGGTAGAATAAAGTAAAAACAATATATACTCATAATATACGATGCAGTGAAAGAGCCTCAGGTGGTGAAATTTCCACAGTTTTGAGAAAACAGCTGTATACTTAAATGGTTGGACCGGATAAATGATTAGTTTTGAGACACATCTGTCCACAAGTTACAACCTGTCTCCTAATCTAGCCAAAGCCAGCAGTCCAAATTTGTATATGATCATTATCATGGGAAGATGATGTTGATCATCCTGACTTTGTAATACACTTTTTGTAGTCCGTATTGGTGCCAGATCACTACTATGAATTTAAAGCCCAAACCGAAAACCAGGCTGCTGGTCAGCCCATTTTATAAGTAAATAAAACTCAGTGCACCAATAATAAGCTTCAACAAGATTGAATTTTGATAAGTTCCAATTGTTATTTAGCTGAGAATTTTTTTTTTATTATGAATAAGAAAACATATCTATTGATCAATGACTAAAGATGCACTTGGGGATGGTGCAGAAGTTCATCAAAACCAAGAGGGTTTTGATGGTGGTTTTACTGAAACTAGGTAATATTTGAAGAAGAAAAACGAGGTTAATATATAAGGGAAAAAGATGGTGGCTAACGGGGTTGATGCATCTCGGGGAGCAGCTGATGATAATGCTATCATGGGTTTCCATCTGTTACTCAAAGTGCTCACAGAAGATTTCTAAGATGAAAGGCTAGATTTGAAATGTTCGAGGCATCAGTAGAGGAAGAGATCCAAAAAGATGCATTGTTTACCCGGATAGTAATTGTTGCGCTTCATCTTCTTCTTTAGAGGATCATTGCAGTGTTGGTTCTGGAGTATGCAGATACACAGTTATATTGACCTTGGTTTTCGCATAATATATTAATTTTTTTTAAACTATTGTTAGCAGTGCTGCTGGTTTTCTTGATTTTAATTTAACTTCGTTCTTTTTCTGGTTGCAATTTTTGCCCATGTGCAGTTTTCGCTGCACATTACAAGAACCCTGTTTGATGATATGCCATTACAAGAATAAAGAGATTG
The DNA here is from genome assembly GCA_008931105.1 of Oenanthe javanica. Lineage (NCBI taxonomy): Eukaryota > Viridiplantae > Streptophyta > Magnoliopsida > Apiales > Apiaceae > Oenanthe > Oenanthe javanica. The sequence continues at coordinate 3,944 of QRFB01001880.1, read as the reverse complement.
TTTTTCTTCGCTAGTTTTGTGTTCATCTAATGTGTACAGATTTGCTGAGACTATGCTTGTCTCTTCTATCTGAACCCCTTTTGTAGGAAGACAACATCTTTGCTTCAAATCACATCATTCTCCACCATATTCATAAGAAAAATGTTGGCAGTTTTTAGTGGAAGAGGAGTCATTCAATTTGTAGGGCCTGAGACATTGTTTGAATTGTATTCCTACATAGCAGATTTGCTATTTTCTTTTTGATTAATTCCGAAATATACAGACAACCAAGTAATTTTAATTATATAATTTTTTTATAAATTAAATAAAAAAAANATTGTATTCCTACATAGCAGATTTGCTATTTTCTTTTTGATTAATTCAGAAATATACAGACAAACAAGTAATTTTAATTAAATAATTTTTTTATAAATTAAATAAAAAATTTATTATCTCATAAGTAATTACAATTCTGAACAGCAATACTGATTACTAAACACAGCCTAATTTAAAAATCATGTTTATGCTAAGTTTTTTAGCCTTAAATGCAGACCACATAATGTTATATTTTTCAGAAAATGTAACTTAGTCAATGTCCCAGATGTCCTTTTTCATTTGTTATAACATAGACATACATGTACAAAAAATTTAAAATACCTAATAAATCAAGAATGTCTAGGCTATAGAGGTGTTCTATTGATTCTAGCTCACACCATTCCGGTAACTCTTCTCCCACATTTCCATTTGCTTCACTAAACCAGCCTTTTGCCTTGCCAATTTTCCAAAAGTTTTGGATTCATATGGGGAAGGCATTGTGCATGGAGTTTCCGAAGGACTCTTCACTAATGAATCCATCTTAAACTTCTCTATCCCTTCTGCATTGCACGCCATTGTTTCTGAACAAAATTCGACAGCTTTTTCAGGTATTTTTGGCTCAAATCTTAGGAGTTTTGCGTATTCGTTTAACAAATGAAACATGTAGTCATAAACATAATCCATCTTTAGCTCATCTTGGATGAAGGTGCTAGCAGCCTTTCCAATTGTCTGTGCCTGCATATGCAAGGTATTAGTGGATGAATAAATGCAACTTTTGCGATGAGAATGATATTTGAAGAAGGGATACATATACCTTCTCTGTATTAAGGTTTCCCCATTCTACCGCATATTCTATTGATCTGCATTTGTCATCATTGTTGATTGGCCAGTAATGTTCCAATGGCTTTAGGCTTCTCATGAAGAAGTCGTAGTAATCTGGTTTTACTAACAAAGTGACTGAATCACAGGCTAATATGTACTTTTCACTAACTGACCAAGCATATCCTTCAATATAAATCTTGTATCTACACATTGATCATGCATCTGAAGTTGTAAGAAACAAGAATGAAAACTGAAACTAATATAATATGAAATTCAGGTAACATTTGCATACCTATAAGTGCATTGATTTGCAACATTTGACTGTTGAAATCCTTGTTGCCCTTCGCGAATCCAGTCCTGGACAAGAAACAGAATTTACTCAATTACATTCAACAGATTTATCTTAACAAATGATATTTACTCACTAGCCTAATGAAATCATTTTTTACCTGAACAAAAAGGCGAGCATTCCAGTCATGTTCTTGAGAAACATTGCACTTGAGTTTTATATGAAAACAAAAAAATAAACGCAATATTTTAAAAATCAAAATGCTATATAAAGTTCCGTTTAACTTCAAAACGCTAGATCGTGTTATGTTTTTCCTGGTAATTTTTTTTAAACACAAAACGCAACTTAATGTTGAGTTTTACATGAAAACGCTATATAAACTTGCGTTTGATGTCAAAACGCGATATAAAATTGCGTGTTGATTATAAAAACGCTTTACTAACCTGCGTCTTACCACTAAAACCCAATATCAATTAGCGTGTGTATGCTTCACCAGCAGAACCTGTTGCCTACTGCTACTGCATATTTACCGAAAATATCTCAACAAAACACACAACATAATAAAAATCATCAAAACACACAATATAATAAAAAAGATTGATAAAAATATCACAAATGATTAAATATGCATTTGAATTACAAAGAAAAATTAACGAGGTAAACAAAATGTCTTCTTCAAAATGCATTACAAACATATATTAAGGTCTTCATTTCTTCCCACGCGGTACTTGAAAATCCATTGCATTCTTGAATCTCGTGGACTTTCTTCTTCCTTTCTTCTTTTCAACATCCTTGTCATGAATCACTTTTGGGAAATCTAGATTGATTGGCCAACGAGCATCGCCTTTGTTTGGTATCGGTTCAAATATGCCATTATAAACTTTCGATACGTTCTCCAACTTATACCACTCGCCGACAAACATCTCGTGGTTCAATTTGACATAGGCACAACAAGCAATTAAGTGAGAACACGGAACCCGATAGTTTTGCCATTTTCCACACGAGCACATGGATTCTTGAATTCGAACGGTGTGACTGTTACCACCCTTTAGTCCAACTTTCCTAGTGACTACTTGAAATAACCAAGTATCTCGATCAAATAATTTCACACTATGTCCACTAGAACGTGTAATCGATCGACTCAACATCTTATTAGCATAACTAGTAAACATTTGACCTCGAACCGATTGTGATGCAATTTCAAGTTTTCTTTGATCAAAATACTCAACGGTCTTTAGAAATAACTCTCTAACCAAGGAAGTAACCGGGAGGTTTCTAGCTTCAAGAATGGCATTGTTCCAACTTTCAGCATGGTTGGTGGTCATGATACCAAAACGTTTCCCCCCATCATGTGCTAGTGACCATTTCATCAATGGTTTATTCTGAAACCATTCAGCCGCCTTAGGCTCCACAATCAGCAGTTGATCCCATAACAAATCAAACTTCTTCTCTTGCACCTGAGAAGCCAACTCAACTATCCTACTCTTCAAACCTTTTCTATGATGGGCAGAAGCAAAGTTCGCAGCTAGATGTCTGACACAAAACCGATGATGGTTGTGTGGCTCACACCATCTTTCCTGTTGCATAGCTGCAATGATCCCAGCATGTCTATCAGAAATGACACAAATACCATGCCTCCTACCTACCACAAAGCTCCTCAACCTCTCCATAAACCAACCCCAACTTGATAGATTCTCAGCTTCCACTATTGCAAATGCCAAGGGAAGAATATGGCTGAATCCATCCATTGCTGTTGCACTCAAAAGAACACCTGGATATGGCCCATACAGGTGAGTACCATCAATCTGTATGACTGGCATGCAATGTTGAAATCCATCAATGCACGGCTTAAAAGCCCAGAATAGTCTCTTGAATGTCAATTCCTGTTTTAAATATTCATTAGTATATGTTCAAATTATTCAAGACTTGAATGAAGTAATAGCGTTAAAAAAATGTATACCTCTAAGCTCCCACGCTCTCCCGATTCATCCTCCTTNATATATATATATATATATATATATATATATATGATTTGTATTTGTTATTGCAATGTGTTTAGGTTTTCATCAGTAGGTTGAAGGTGTGTGGCAGTAACACAGTTGGGGGCGTGTGTATAGGTTGATAGAAAAACGCAGTACGATAAAGCGTGTAGCTGTAAAAACGCTATATCGTACAGCGTTTTATACGATAAACGCGGCACGAAATTCCGTTCAAGTTGCTTTTATTTTTAAAAGAATTAAAAACGTAGTACGAAATAGCGTTCAGGTTTTTTTTGAAGTATTAAAAACGTGGAACGAAATTGCGTCTATAATACAAACGCAACACTATGTTGCGTCTACTATAAAAACTCAACATGAAGTTACGTTTTCATCTGTTATGTGCACAAATACAACTTAGCACCCGTAAATATCAACTAAGCTCAGTTGAAATTAACTCAACTAATAACAAAAATTAACAGATAACAAATACAGCTGTAAAAAAAAATTGCAAGAACTCAGCTGTAAAAAAAATTACAAGAACTCCAATAACTCAGCTCAGC
>QRFB01001879.1:46582-60792 GCA_008931105.1 Oenanthe javanica | reverse complement strand
CTTAGTTGAGTTACATAGTAATTAAGTGTTACAAGTTAGTACACCTATGCCTTTCACTACTAGATAAAGAACTTCATCTACATATTGTTTATCTCTCCATAGNCTTCTTCTCACTTATGCATCCTTGATTAACCAAATTAGTTACTTGTAGTTACCAAGTATCATTGCCATTTCTTCAGTTGATTGATTCCATGTGCTTCTTCAGTTTCTCTTGTTTTGCTGTTGTTTTATCTTTTACTTAGTTGAGTTACATAGTAATTAAGTGTTACAAGTTAGTACACCTATGCCTTTCACTACTAGATAAAGAACTTCATCTACATATTGTTTATCTCTCCATAGTTGTATTTTTACAGAATAACGCTTTAGTGAAATTTTGTACCAGAACTCTTCGACTAGATCAATTGAACCTAACAACAAACCTTGAATCAATCCAACAACATCTTGACTAATCATTGTCAAAATATATATTGAACCAACAACTTCTTTTAACCCATCAATTTTACATATAGACAACACACCTTTAAAAGATGGATTCAAGATACCTTTATCCTCCAATGGATATACTTTTCATCATTATCAGGCTGATATGGTTTATTAAAAACTAATTGGCATGATACTCATATCAATCCCAAAAAAAATAGTAGTACCTTTGTAATAGTTTCAATGTTGCAAATTGTTAGGAATTATGAGATTTGATGATAACAAATTGCTTAGAATTTCAATATAGATTCTAGTTTTAAATGTAACTGATCAATGGATATATGACCTATAAATATCCATTGACTAGGAAACCAATTATCAGTTGAAAATGTTAATCAACTGATATATTGGGTTGTAATAATTAAGTCATGTTTCATTATCAATTGATTGTAATATGTCGATGGATGCTGTGAACTAGTCAACTGATGTTTGTTGACTTCAATTGATAGCTCTTCAATGGATGAGAAGAATGGCTAATTAATTATAAATATTCTATGTCAGAATTTTCTCAAATGAAGTGATCAATAAATGTTGAAGTCGATGGAAAAAGAAACTGTTCGATGGAAAATGGTCAACCAAAGTCAAATCAATGGATCTCCATTATTGGATGAAAGCACCAAGGCAATCAACGGATAAAAGACAATCAATAGATAAGGGGTTCATGGATAACCAAGATATCCATTGATATATTAATTGATCAATGGATAACATATACATTGATGGATAAACAAAGAAGGATCGATCGATAAGCTTAATAGTAATTATCAATGGATCAATGTTTGCTAAATTGGTTAAGGACAAAAGGAATGAGAACTTTGCAGAAACTGAATCAGTAGAAGACAATCCTATCAAGATTGTAAAGACCTTCAAGGCAACACAGTTTTCCAGAAAAATATCAAGACAAATATTTTTCTAGAATAACACAAATGTAAAGGAGACTGTGAAAAGAAGCTATAATCTATTTTAGTGAATACATTGTAAAATATAATTTTAATTTGCATTTTATCTGTTGATAGAAAAATAGATGTAGGATGTGAACTATTATATATAGTCTTAGCAGTTCGGTGTAATAAGTGTGAGAGATAAAACAAAAACAAGAAAAGCGTAGAAAATTAGAAATCATTATATTGCTTTTCTTTGTTCAATTTCTTATTTTGTAATCAACTTTGTTCTTTAGACCAAGAGTTATTGAAAGAAAAATCCTTACTAGTGGAAAACCAATGCACTAGTAATTTTTAAATTGCTTTGCTTTTTTCTATTGATTATCAGTTTTCAATACATAGTTTAAACAGTTTCTTTACTATATATTTCCAAACACTAAAACTATCAAAGTACAAACTTGAATCCACAAGAATTAGTCAAAATTCTTAAGTTTATATTCAGCCCTCCCCCCTCTACAAACTTGTACTAAGTGAAAATAATAATTGATATGAGAGCTCAACTTTCAACATACATAAAGTTAAGATCTAAGTACATCATGTATGGGTCAAAAAGACACAAGGGTGAAGATTCCAGTTCTTGAAAAAGATTAGTACTTTCCCTGGAAAGTCAAAATGCACTTGCATATGCTAATCATTGATCCCTCCTATATTAACTACATAGAGAAATATCCACATGTACCTATGAAAATAGTTACAAGTGTGAATGCAGATGGTACTCAAGCACCAGACAAGCTTATTCCAAAACCTGTGAGTGAATATACAAATGAGGATGAAAAGGAAGTACACAATGATAAAAAGGCTATGAACATTTTGTTTAATGTTCTTGACAAGGATATGTTTGACAATGTTATCAACTGTACAACCTCTAAAGAAGTCTGGGATACTCTTCAAACTCTATGTGAAGGCACTGAGTAAGGAAGAGAGAACAAGATGTAACTCTTGATTCAGAAATATGAGGTCTTTCACTTCAAGAGTGGTGAAGCAATCAATGATACATATAGTACGTTTCAAAAGCTATTGAATGAGCTAAAACTATATGGAAGATTATATGTTGTTGAGGTTACCGACCTGAAATTCTTGAGGTCTTTATTAATGACTATTTCTATAAGGCAATCTCCTGACTTTAAAGAATATACTTTTGACAAGCTATATGGAATCCTGAAGACTAATGAGTTGGAACTACAGCAAGATGAGGAGATTGAGAAAAGTCGAAAGAAGGAAAAGTCTGTTGCCTTGGTGGTCAAAGATAAGCAAGTTGCAGAACCCTGTGAAGATGTTGTTGTTAAAGAAGGGAAGAAGGAGAGTCATGGTAAAGCTGCAAGTGGCAATAGATATGATGAATCTTCAATTAGAAAAAGAAAAGAAATAGTTAAAGATGATGAATTATATACTAAGGATGAAATGGATGAAATAGATGACCATCTGTCTTTTCTATCAAAGAAATTTTCCAAACTCAAATTCAAGAGGAATCTTATGCAAAGGTCTGGATCCTAGTTCAAGAGAGAAAATCAACAAAGTAAAAATCTTGTTGATAGGGTTCAATTCAAATGTTTTAACTGTGGATTGGCTGGTCATTTTCAAATGAATGCAGAAAGCCAAAAATGGAGAAGAAATCAAAGTATAGTGATGGAATTGACTATAAAAGTACTTTGATTTGCTAAAACAGAAAGAAAAGGCTTTTGTTATAGAAGAAAAGGATTGGGCTACTGAGGATGATTCTGAAAAAGAGGAATTCATCAACCTTGCACTTATGGCCAACCATGATGACGAAGAAGCTAGTTCCTCTAGCAATCATGTAATTTCTACAAATTTATCTGAGTTATCTAAGGATGAATGCAATATTACCGTTACTGAAATGTCTAAAGAATTGTATAATTTGCATGTCACTCTCAAGTCTTTAAATAAAGAGAACACTAGGCTCAAGAGGACCTTATATTCTCTAACTGAAAGAAATACTCATCTAGAGAGTGAGTTAGTGCAAATGGATAGACTCAGGGTAGAAAATAAAGATGCTAGAAAGCAATTAGTTGAGTGTAAAAAGGAAATAGAAATTCTTAAATAAAAACTAGAAGAAGAATTGAAAACTATTGACAAATGGAACATGTCCAATAAAGCTAGCAAAAAGTTGAATGACATTCATGGAACAAAATCCTTTATCATGTTGTCTGAAACTCTTAAGAGATTACCTATTGATGAAAATCAATCTTTGGACAAGGAGAAATCAATTGCTAATCCTGAATCAATTGATAAGAATTATCCATCGATTGATAATATGGAATCAACAGATGATCATCCATCAATTGAGAAATCATCAACTGCTAAACAATCTACTTTGAAGATCGAGCTCAACAAACCTATTAAATTTATAGAAGAATGTAGCTCCTCTAAACCTAAAATCAAATTTTAAAAGGCCAATATAGGGTTCTTTTCTAAAGACCATTTGAAAGAAAAATTAGAAAAGATAAAACCCGATATTAAGCCTTGGGAAAAGAAGAAAAAGAACAGAAATGGTAAAGTAGGCATAAACTAGCACAATAACTACAGACCTGATAAATATGCTCCTAGAAAGATATGTGCTAAGTGTGGTAGTAAGAATCACTTATCTGTGCAATACAAGTCCAATATGCCTGTAACATCCAATGTATTTGTCATACCTAACATGCACTTTAATTCTGGTTATTCTCAATTAGTTGATCCTCATGCTATTCATGCTCAATATGCATCAATGCCTTTTATGTTTAATCCATATCTTGCATTTGTCAACATGAATATGCCTGTTATGCCTTGGAATATGCATAACAATTTTGATGCACGAAATTTCTCTAATTCTGGAAGCATGAACATTCCAAGTATTAACATTGAGAATCCTGGGGTGAGGAAACTAACACCTAAGGTTGAAGTGGAAGTAAAACCTCCTAAACCAAAGGTACAAAAGTTTGAAACTAAATCAAAGGTAACAACTAATAAGGAAGGACCCAAGGCAACTTGGGTACCAAAATCAACTTGATTGTTTTTGGAATGTGTGCAGGGAAAGAGAAGGAATCTTTGGTACTTGGAAAGTGGATGTTCAAGGCATATGACTAGAGATAAATCCCTTCTCACAAAATTTGAGGAGAGAGCTGTCCATGTAGTAACTTTTGGAGATGAAACAAGGGTTACACCACAGGATATGGCTTAATTTCAACCGAAAATGTCATCATTGAACCAATTGCACTAGTTGATTCATTGAACCAATTGCACTAGTTGATGGCTTAAGACATAATTTGTTAAGCACCAGTCAACTATGTGATAATGGAAATAAAGTTTGCTTCACAACTGAAGCATGCATAATTTCCAATAAGAAAGATGGGAGCCAAGTCATGATTGAGATTAGAAAAGGAAATGTGTACATAGTTGACTTCAACTCAACAAAAGTAGATTCCTTGACTTGTCATATCTCTAAGGAAAGTACAGCTGAGAGTTGGCTATGACATAAGAAATTAGCTCACTTAAATTTCAAAGCCATGAATCAGTTGGTCAAGAAAAATCAAGTGAGAGGTTTACCACATATGGTATTTGTCAAGGATGCAGTATGTGATGCTTGTCAGAAAGAAAAACAAAAGAAGGAATTATTCAAGTCAAAATTGGAATCATCAATTGAGAATCCACTTGAGCTATTATACATGGATTTGTTTCGTCATGTGAACATCATGTCCATTGCAAAGAAGAAGTATGCTCTAGTCATTGTTGATGACTTTTCTAGATTCTCATGGACTTATTTTCTGCATTCAAAAGTTGAATTAAGTGATCTCATCATCAAGCACATCAGAGAAGTTGAGAAAAGTCTTGGATTGGATGTAAAGAAACTAAGAAGTGACAATGTAACAGAATTTAAGAATTCTACAATGAAGGAGTTCTGTGAATCTAAAGGAATCATACACATCTTCTCTGCGCCAAGAACACCTCAACAAAATGGGGTAATTAAGAGGAAAAATATGACATTGATTGAAGAAGCTAGAACTATGTTGGAAGATGCTAAATTACCATAATACTTCTGGGCTGAGGCCATTAATGCATCATGCTATATTCAAAACATCTCCATAGTGAATTAAGCTCAAGGAAAGACTCCATATCAATTGATCAAAAAGGATAAAAATCCAAAAGTGGGATTTCTTCATGTCTTTGGTTGCAAATGTTATGTTCTAAGTAATCAAGGTGAAAACCTAGGAAAATTTGGGGCCAAGGTTGATGAAGCTATATTTGTTGGTTATGCACTATCAATTATAGCCTATAAAGTCTATAATCTTAGACTACACATTGTTATGGAATCTATACATGTAGTATTTGATAATAAAAAGATTCAAGGCTTGTTTGATGAAGGAAATCATGATACACTGTAGTTTGAGAATGAATTTAATGGAACAAATAATGAAAGTGATGAAGAAATTATTTCAGTAAATTCACAAGTACTCAGAAACCCAATATCAGTTGATGTCATAGCATCAATGGATAATTTATCAATTGACAAACATCCATCGACTGATAATGCATCAACTGATAATCCTTCAATAGATAATCAACACTCTACATCTAGGGTATCTAATTTAGGGGGAGGGTTTCAAAATCAATCCTCAAATTCAAATTAGTTTTAGTACAATACCAATGATCATGAAACCTCATCATTAAGGCAAAATCTTCCTCCACAAAGAAAATGGAAAAAAAGTCATCCATTTGAGTTAATCATTGGAAATGCAGAAGATGGTGTCAAAATAAGAAGTGATACTCAAAATGACTGTCTGTATAACAGCTTTATATCTCAAGAAGAACCTAAAAGAGTTGAAGATGCTCTCAAGGACCCTGATTAAGTATTAGCTATGCAAGAGAAACTCAATCAATTTGAAAGGAATAAAGTTCGGAAACTGGTGTCCAAACCAAAAGACAGATCAGTAATTAGTACAAAAGGGATATTCAGGAACAAGATGGATGAAACTGGTACTGTGACTAGAAATAAGGCAAGGCTTATGGCAAAGGGCTACTCACAAGAAGAAGGAATTGATTTTGATGAGACTTTTGCACCAGTTGCAAGGCTGGAAGCAATCAGAATCTTTCTAGTTTATGATGCACATGCTAATTTCAAGGTCTACCAGATGGATGTGAATAGTGCATTTTTTAATAGAGAATTAGAAGAGGAAGTCTATGTGGAACAACCCCTGGCTTTGAAGATCCAAATTTCCCTAACTTTGTCTATTATCTGCTCAAAGTACTCTATGGCTTGAAACAGCACCAAGGGCATGGTATGACACTTTATCTCAGTTTCTCATTGAGAATCACTTCACAAAAGGTACTGTTGATAAAAATCTATTTCATAGAAATATTAATGGCTTAATTATTTTTGTCCAAATCTATGTGGATGACGTTATATATGCCTCAACATATGAGGATCTTTGCAAAAAGTTTGCCAAACTAAAGCAATATAAATATGAAATGAACATGATGGGAGAACTTACCTACTTTCTTGGTTTGCAAGTAAAACAAGTTAAGGATGGTATTTTTATAAATCAAACAAAGTACATTCATGACATGTTGAAGAAATTTGACTTATGTGAATGTTCTTCTGCAAAAACTCCCATGGCCACTACCACTAAACTTGAATTGAATACTAAGAAAGCTAAAGTGGACATTTCAAGTTATAGAGGCATGAAAGACTCACTTTTCTATTTAAATGCTAGTAGGCTAGATATAATGTTCTCTACATGTTAATGTGCTAGATTCTAGACTGATCCTAGAGAATCTCATTTAGTGGCTATTAAGAGAATATTTAGATATATCAAGGGTACACTAAATTTAGGTATTTGCTATCCTAGAGATTCTGGCTTTGATCTAATATGCTGCTCAGATGCAGATTATGCAGGTTATAAAATAGACAAGAAAAGTACTACAGGAACCTGTCAATTTCTAGGAAACAAACTTGTGTCATGGTTTAGTAAGAAGCAGCAATCAGTATCAACTTCAACTGGAGAAGCTGAGTACATTGCTACTATAAGTTGTTGTGCACAAATATTATGGGTGATGAATCAATTATTTGATTATGGGTTCAACATTAACAAGGTTCCTATTTTCTGTGACAACACAAGTTCCATTGCAATAACAGAAAATCATGTGCAACATTCCAGAACCAAATACATCGACATAAGGTATCATTTCATTAGGGAACATGTAATGAATGGTACAGTTGAATAACATTTTGTCCCTAGTGAACAATAACTTATAGAGATTTTTACCAAACCTCTAGATGAATATACTTTTAATAGATTAGTGTGTGAGTTACGTATGCTCAATTTCACTTAAATTTTGGTTAAAATGTCTACCAAGTTATATTTAGTTGTATGCAGCCATTGTTCACATTTATCTGTTGAAACTAAGTGATCAATTGATAACTGTGTTAATCATCAATGGATATTTTTCAGCCATCAATGGATATATTTGATCAACTAATAAAATATATTCATATCGATGGATATTTATCTATTGACATATAATTACCCTGGTAATTGTTTATCGATTGATAAATTACTTATCAATGGATGTAAGTAACCATCGATAGTAATAAAATTCTATTTGGTTCTAAACATCCATTGACTACCTTTTAATTTAGCCGTTGATAATCTATTTTATCCATTGATAAATACATATACTTCTGAATGTATAAATTCGATTGCTATTTAGAGTTTGTCTATTAATCTCTTTTTATAACGGTCATTTATTTTCAGTAAAATAGCAAAGTAATTGGTGTTTCTTTTTGTTTTTGTCAATTTATTCTTGATAAATATAAATAGCAGTTTCATTTCTTATTTTATTTCACTTTCTTTTTTTCTAACTCACCAATTATCTTACTTTTTGCTCTCTAAGAACCCTAAGGCAATTTACTCATTTCTTTTCAAGTCTCTCTCTCTCTCTCTCTCTCTCTAATTTCATTCTAAGATCAGCAATAGCACCGCAAAAGTAGATTCAGTCATCAATAGGATTCATCTATGAGCAGAACAATTTTGTGGCATGTTTAACAATGGATGATGCTCCTGCGGACTTTCATCCATTGATGAGGTTTTTGGGAGAATGCAAGGTATCCAAGGCTCTCAATGAAGCACCCACCATCATGTGCTCTTTTGTTGAAGAGCTGTGGAACTCTGCAGAAATATCACAGAATGATAAGGTAATCTCTTAGACCTGCAAAGGTAATTCTTACACCATCTTTAGTGCTATAATTTCTGAATGTCTAGATATTCCTACTAATAAATGTGAAAACCCCCCAACTGATGAAGAAATTAGGAATATGCTAGCTACTGTTAATTATGCTAATTTTGAAACTGGTTTAAGTGAGGTTGTTAGAAAGAATCTTAGGAAAGAATAGAGCTATTTCTGTGATGTTATTATTAAAATATTTTCTGAAAAGATAAGTAATTTTGATGTAATTACCACAAGTATGCAAGAAGTTGCTTATTTTATCCTATTTGATAAGTACTTTGATCTTAGCACACTACTCCTAAATGAATTAACTACTAAATTAAGAAGTATAACATCTAGAAAGAACAACATTTACTTTGCTAGATTTTTTATGTTGTTGATTAATACTGCTATTGGAGAATATGAGATTACTGCAGAAATGGAAACAATGGAGACATGGACTCAGAATAAAAGGGTCTTCAAGGATTTGGTGGGAATTAACCTACATACTAGGTTGTGCCTCATCTATCCTCCCTTTGTAAAGGTATATCTCAAAACTCACAACATTCCTTTTTCTGATGTGTAAATCTCACTTTCTTTGCCTTCTGCAACAACTGAGGGAAATGGAAATGCTCTCATCCCTCCTACCCAAGTTGCAAAACCTTCCAAATCCAAATATAAGAAAACCACCTCAGTAGTTTCCTGTGACACCCCCAGACCCGGGGTCAGAGATCCTGGTTGTCACGGTATAATTTCTAATATCCCTGAACTTGTTATCAATGCTAATGTCATCACAGTTTAATAATCTTAAATAAATAATATGTTGATGACCCCCAAACACTTTAACACACACACACACGAGCCATAGTCTCAGGAAACGAAATTACATTAATTTATAATTTAAGTCTTTATCATTACATTTCCAGTTATAATATTATTGAGTTCGTGCTACTGATTATAGTTTCTGCAAGAAACTATAACAACAACCAAAAGTTGATAAACCTGACTATCAAAAGTTGAATGCCTATTCCGCTCATTTTCCCTACCTCGGGAATGGGACTGTGAGGCCTATCATATGGGGTCCTTGTCATTCGCATGCTCTTTCATAGGGTATGGTGCACGAGGCGGGACATGGTCTTCAATTGTTGTGTTTGGAAAGGTAAAACAAGCAAGAATGAGCTACAATGCTCAGCGAGTATATAATCAACAACATGGCATAATAAGGAAACAACAGTAATATGTGTACCAGACTAATAAATGCAGCCTGTATTTGAATGGTGGAAAGTTCTAGATACTATGCAAAAGAATAATAGGTTGCTGTAAATCTCGTTAACACTATCGGTAACTAAGCACCTAGGCTTTCGTTACAGTGCAACATCAAATTCTAATTGGAAGAAATGGGACTATATGGAGCGTTCACCATGCCTGTTATACACGATGATCAATCATATAGTACAAGAATTAAGTAACTTTCTCTACTAGTAGAAAGATGATCCTCAACTGGTCATCACCCCAGGCAACACATGGGCCTTTAATTGCTAGACCGTGCGTCACTAGGCCTCTTACCCTATGATGGACTGTGCCGCACACAAGCCTCTTACACGTATATCTTTAGTTCCCTTAGAATATTAAAATCAACAAGTCTGAAAGGGAATATTATCCAACCTTCTAGAATAACAACAATTCTTTCTAGGATTTCAATATCATATAATAGATTTGCTTCCGAAATGAGGTTAAAGTAATCTCAGAGTATGTTGGTTGACTCTCCATCAATTAATGAATAAGATAGAAATAATTGAGTCAAGAAGACTCAAGAACTCGACCGGGGAGTCGCTATAATGAAATAAAATAATCCCAACGAAAACAGTTAATTTTTGGGTAAGATAATGGTCCCTAAAGGCACCAGTATAAATGGGAAGAATGTCAGAGTTAGATATTCCTTCCCTAATATAGAGTTATCGACTTAAAAATAATTACGAAATAATTGAGTCATAGCTCAGTATTTATTATTTAATGAAAAATAATATTTAAGGAATTTTAGATAACTCCAGAACATTTTTAAAGATAAGATAATTTTTAATTACTAATTTAGAAGCCTCAAATACTCCCTAAATATTGATAAAGAATATATAAGTATATATGATTAAATATTTACTTAATTTTAAAAGAGTCAAAATATTTAAATAATATTTAATCAATATTATTTAATATTTAAATGATTTAAAGTACCTAAAATATTTAAATAATATTTAATCAACATTAAATAATATTTAAATAATTCAAAAAGAATAGAAAGTATTTAATCAATATTTAAATACTATATATACTCTTTAAATAATATTTAATCAAAACTAAATTTTATTCAAAATATTGAAGGGATATTAATCAATATTAATTAATCCCTATATCTCATCAGTTATTATCAAAATATATATTCTAGGGAAGATCCCTGAATAATATCGACTAATAATAGAGAAGTACTAGACTACTCCCGGTCGACTATCGAGCACCAAAAAGGCGTACCCGACACTTGATTCAAATATACAAAACTGATAGCATGCGTCCTCTATGTTAGGAATATATTCATTTGATGATGTACAAAATACTAGAACAGGGTCTAGCATGGTTTATCTGTATTAAGTCTTTCTAGTCTCTGAAATGTATAATCAGAGTCTAGATAGTCAACATTCAAGTCACTTGTACTTAGAAGAATTTCTGAGTGAAACCAGAGTCTGCATGAAGATCAGAGTCTAGAAGGTGATCGGAGTCTATAGACTATCAGAGTCTATGATCTATCAGAGTGTACATATGATCAGAGTCTGAAGATCATCAGAGTCTATACAGTTAAAGTTAAATTTGACAGAAGATCACAGGAATAGAAAGTCTTCGAAGATCAAGATAAATATATTGCAGATATGCTATGGGAAAGAAAGAGAATTCTAGAAGGAAACTGTCAACTAATAATTAGGAATTCTATTCCTATTGTAATTTATCTTTCTGTTATTAGTTGATAGGCAGCTCTCTATATAAACTCTATGTAACCTAATTGTAAAAGTGTGGAAGTCGAAACATAATCATCTGAGTGAAATTTTGTGAGAGCATAGAAATAGAGAGAGTTGCTGTGATAAACACAGAGAAGCTGCTAGGGTTTGTGTACACCCTAGGAGAGTTTTGTATTTAATCATCAATAATACAAAAAGTACTTATTCATATCTTTGTGTTTGATCCTTGTTCGTAATTCATATCGAATTGATTTTAAATCTGGCATAAAAGGAACACAAGTATTCAACCCCCCCTTCTACTTGTGCAACTGGGAAAACAATTGGTATCAGAGCCTAACGTTTAAAATCGATCAAAGATGTCTGGAAACAAAGATGGCAATTCTAAGATTCCTATGCTTAAGAGAAACGAGTTCACCCACTGGAAGGTTAAGATGCTGCACCATCTGGAAGCAACAGACCCTGACTATCTTGACAGAATTAATGAAGGACCCTTTGTGCCCTTAAAAATTGTGGCTCAAATCAACGAGGAAGGCAAAATAACCGAATAACACCTCGTTGAGAAACCAAAGGCGGAATGGACAAAAGAGGACAAGGAAAATGTCTTTAAGGAGGCAAAAGTAAAGAACATTCTCTTTAACAGTTTAGATTCTGTTCTAACTAACTGTGTCATATCATGCAAGACTGCTAAGGAGATGTGGACAAAACTTGAGGTGCACTGTCAAGGGACTAAAGATGTCAAGAAGAATGCTAGGTCTTTGCTCATTCAAGAGTATGAGTACTTTGAAGCAAAATCTGGAGAATCTATCACTGAGATGTATGATAGGTTTACAAAACTCTTGAATGAGATGGCTATGCTTGGTAAGGTTTATGATTCTGAAGATACGAATACCAAGTTTCTGAGAGCACTTCCTGAAGAGTGGGACAATAAGACTACAGCCATAAGAGAAGCTAGAGATTTGGATGAACTAACTCTAGAAGAATTGTATGGCAGACTCAAGACATATGATTTGGAGATGCAACAGAGGAAGAATAAGAAGTCTGTGAAGACAAAATCTGTGGCACTCTTACTGGAGTCTGAGAAAGAACAACAGGAACAACCCACAGAAGCTAGAATCAAGGATTCAAGGAAGAAGGGTAAAGCTGTTGTGGAGTCAGAGTCTACTGACACAGACTCTGATTCTGATGAAGAGATTGACCTAAGTCAAATGATGGCTATGTTTGCTAAAAATTTCAAAAGAATGAAATTTAACAAAAGAACTGGCAAATTTAGCAAGAGGCCATCATTGAAGGAGGAAGATGAGAAGGTTGAGAAGAGCAAGAGTACAGTAATCAAACTTGACAAAGCAAAGGTCAAATGTTTCAACTGTGGAATATTGGGCCACTTTGCTAGTGAATGCAGAAAGTCAAAAAGTCAAGGAAAAGGAAAAGCACTTCTATCAACTGGAAAGGATTGGGCAGATTCAAGCTCAGAGGATGAAATTGATTATGAAAATCTAGCACTGATGGCATCCTCCTCAAGAAAATCACAATCTCCCAAAGAACCCNATCACAGTCTCCCAAAGAACCCTCATCTCCCAAAACTCAGGTATCAATCTTTACTCCTGAATCCTTAATTAATTTAGACTCTGATGGTATAAAAATTGTGCAAAGTAAGGTTAATAAAATAATGACAACATATAGATCTCTCACTAGTGAAAGTGAATGATTGAGAGAGGAAATTTTAACCTTGACTAAAAGGAATGATCATTTTGAGTCTGAGTTAATATTAATGGAACAATACAAAAAGGATTCTGAGAAACATAGTCATAACTACACTGAAATCTTGAAGGCCTATGACTATGTTAAGAAAGAACTAGAAGAAGAGAGACTCAAGTTTAGAGTCTGGACAGACTCTGGTAGAAAAGTTCAAGAAATTCTCAATAATCAAAATGTGTGTCAAACTGCTGGTCTAGGCTATGACAAGAGTCAAGACAAAAGACCTATTGTTGAGAATGATAACAGTGAAGAAGCTAGCCAAGTTAATAAGACTAAAGACAAAAGTACATTTGTTCCTGTTAAGTTTGTGACACCTAAAGAAAAATCTGAAACCANCTAAAGAAAAAACTGAAACCACAAACTCATCTGTCAATAGTCCCCCTGTTGTTGACAAAAAGACAGATAAAATAGGAGCAAATAACACTAAGAAAAATATTAATATAGGGTACTTGTCTAAGTCAAAATTAAAAGAAAGGCTAGAGAACTTATCAGAGTCTACCAAAACTAGGAGAAATAGGAATGGTAAGGAAGGAATTAATAAGGCAAACAATTACCAAAAGGATCCTANAAAAGACAGATGAAACAGGAGCAAATAACTCTAAGAAAAATATTAATATAGGATACTTGTCTAAGTCTAAATTAAAAGAAAGGCTAGAGAACTTATCAGAGTCTACCAAAACTAAAAGAAATAGGAATGGTAAGGAATGAATTAATAAGGAAAACAATTACCAAAAGGATCCTAATGCTCCTAGAAAGAAGTGTTATATATATGGCAACCATAACCATTTAGCTATAGACTATAAAGCAAAGATTGAGAAGAAATCAGAGTCTA
>QRFB01001879.1:6538-44717 GCA_008931105.1 Oenanthe javanica | reverse complement strand
ACAAGAAGCCAAGTGTGAAACACTTTCACATATTTGGATGCAAGTGTTATGTACTGAAAGTACATCCTGAAAATCTGAGCAAATTTGAAGCCAAAACAGATGAATTAATTTTTCTTGGATATGCATCAAACACAAAAGAATTCAGAGTGTTTAATCTCAGAACCAAAATTGTTATGGAATCTATTCATGTTGCATTTGATGATAAAAAGTTTACAGGATTGCAGGATGAGTCAGAGTCTACTACACTGGAATTTGAAAATCTAAAAAGTTCTGAGATAAATGAAGAAGAAGAGGATGAAGACCCTCAAACAACTCCTGAACCAACACAGGAATCTGCACACTCTGAGGGGGAGTCAGAAAATTCAACTCCAAATAATTCAGAGTCTAACAGGTCAGGGTCTACCCAGACAGAGTCTAGACAGACAGAGTCTAACTCATCAGGGTCTGGGTCAAGCAACTCTGAAGCCTTGTCAGAGTCAAGCAATTTAGGGGGAGCCTCTTCATTTGAATTTCACTCAAATACAGAAGATGCAAATGACTTAGGGGGAGCTTCAAGTTCAAGAACCAATCTTCCACCAGCTAGAAAATGGACAAGGGATCACACTCCTGACTTAATAATTGGTGACCCTGAGAGTGGTGTACAAACAAGAACAGCCACTCAAAATGAATGTCTTTATACTTGTTTTCTCTCAAAGAATGAACCCAAGAAAATTGAGGAAGCCTTGCAAGACCCTGATTAGATAATTGTAATGCAAGACGAATTGAATGAATTTGAGAGAAATAAAGTGTGGAAACTAGTACCAAGACCTAGAAATAGATCTGTTGTTGGTGCAAAATGGGTTTACAGAAACAAACTTGATGAGAATGGAACTGTAGTAAGAAACAAAGCAAGGCTAGTTGCAAAAGGATACTCACAGGAGGAAGGAATTGACTATGATGAAACTTTTGCACCAGTAGCAAGATTGGAAGCTATCAGAATGTTTCTTGCCTTTGCAGCTCATTCAAAATTCAAGGTGTATCAGATGGATGTAAAAAGTGCCTTCTTAAATGGAAAATTGGAAGAAGAAGTCTATGTGGAGCAACCACCAGGATTTGTTGATCCTAAATATCCTGATCATGTTTACAGATTAGATAAGGCACTTTATGGATTGAAGCAAGCACCTAGAGTATGGTATGAAACTCTTTCAAAAAATTTTCTTGAAAATGGATTCGTAAGAGGTACCATCGACAAAACTCTCTTTATTAAAAAGTATAAATGTGACATTTTGCTTGTCCAAATTTATGTTGATGATATTATATTTGGTTCTACTAATGACAAACTCTGTGAAAAGTTTAGTAAACTAATGCAGTCAAATTATGAAATGAGCATGATGGGAGAATTAAACTTCTTTTTGGGGCTTCAAGTCAAACAGAATGATGATGGAATTTTCATCAATCAAACAAAGTATGTAAAAGAACTACTAAAAAAGTTTGATATGCAAGATTCTGCAACTGCTAAAACTCCCATGTCAACAGCCACGAAGCTAGACTCTGACCCAAAGGGTAAGAAAGTTGACAACACTAGCTACAGAGGTATGATTGGCTCATTGTTATATTTAACTGCTAGTAGACCAGATATAATGTTTGCAACTTGTCTGTGTGCTAGATTTCAAGCTGACCCTAGAGAATCACATTTAATAGCTGTGAAAAGAATTTTTAGATATCTCAAGGGGGCACAAACTCTTGGACTTTGGTATCCTAGAGAATCAGATTTTTCATTAATTGGTTAATCAGATTCTGACTATGCAGGATGCAAAGTAGACAGGAAAAGCACAACAGATCAGTGCCAATTTTTTGGCAACAGACTAATTTCTTGGTTTAGCAGGAAACAACAGACTGTGTCAACCTCAACAGTTGAGGCTGAATACATTGCCGCTGGGAGCTGCTGTGCTCAAATTCTGTGGATAAGAAATCAATTACTTGATTANCTGAGGCTGAATACATTGCAGCTGGAAGTTGCTGTGCTCAAATCCTGTGGATGAGAAATCAATTACTTGATTATGGACTAACATTCTCAAATATTCCTATGTATTGTGATAATACTAGTGCTATTAAAATTGCAGAGAATCTAGTCCAACATTCCAGAAAAAAGCACATTGATGTCAGATATCATTTTATCAGAGAACATGTTGAAAATGGTACTGTGACACTTCACTATGTTCCAACTGACAGACAGATTGCAGACATTTTGACAAAACCACTTGATGAGTCTACCTTTCTCAGACTGGTAGGTGAATTAGGTATGTTAAATATGTAAGTGATCAAAAATTACAAGAAGCAAGGTATGTACTTTAATTATAGTCCCTGTCTTAACACACTGTGATTAATTGTTAGTGCAACATTTTGTTTGGTATTTTACCTTGACAGAGTCTAGACTCTGACGAGTCTGTAGACTCTGAAAGTCAGTAGACTCTGAGAAAATTATCGCCTAGACTCTGAAACGGTTAAAATTCGCGCCTGCAGACTCTGATTGCATTTAAAATGTTCAAATGACTTGAAATAGGCGGTAACAGTTATTTTTTTGACCGGATACAGGCTGTAGACTCGTGTGTATTGTATGCAACTTGAACAAAATAGAATTTTTCATACAATTTACTCACTTGTTTATTGCAATTGATTTCTAAGGCAAAAATATTCACAGAGCTTTTTACGAACCCTAGCTAAATTCTTCAAGCTTCTCCATCACTTTCAACTCAACAACTTTAATGGCTGCCGTTTCTACTGTCATGAGAGGACCCAAGGCGATTGCGTTCACATTTGGGGATTTCGAGTTCATGACCACAAATCATGTTGCTGCTCTTGGAGATAGGAAAGGGGTAGACGCTGACTACTACCCTGTGATGGATTTCTTGGAACAATCCGAGCTACACTACATTCTCAAGGCATCACCAGTCATTCACATGGATGCTGTATCACAAGCATGGAGCACTGCAAAGGTAGTTGATCCTTCTCAGGATCAACCAGGTAAAATAATGTTTACCTTTGGTTCGACTACATTTGATGTCACTGCAGATGTGCTTAATTCTGTGTTTAAACTGCCTGTTAAGTCTACTTTTGATGAAATTGTATCTGATGATGACATTAAAAGCATGTTTAAGGCAATAGGTTATTCTGCTAGCTTAGAAAACATGAGCAAGATAACTAGGCCCTACTTAAGAAAAGAATGGTCATTTTTCTGNTTAAGTCTACTTTTGATGAAATTGTATCTGATGATGACATTAAAAGCATGTTTAAGGCAATAGGTTATTCTGCTAGCTTAGATAACATGAGCAAGATAACTAGGCCTTACTTAAGGAAAGAATGGTCATTTTTCTTCGATCAAATTGCTAAGTGTTTTACTGGTAAGTGTAGTGGATTTGATGCTATTACTGCTATTACTTATCAAATTGGTCATAGTCTCCTATTTGATAGAATAATCAACATTGGTGATATGTTGCTCACTCAAATGGGAGCAAAATTAAATAATGTGCATGAGGGGAGAAAGAAAGTCTACTATCATAGATTTCTTATGATTCTCCTCAATCACTTCATTCCTGACATGTCAACCAAGTTGGCAGATGATTGTTGTGTGCAGGCATACAAACAACAAAGAAGGATATCATCTGACATTAAGAGAATTGATGACAAGAAGAAGGGTCTACATGCAATGACATATCCACAGGTAATGCAGGTAAAACTCTCATCCTACAAACCTTCTATCTACAATGCTTCATTTTTTGGTGGTGAAATGGTGCAGGAACAAGTAATGGAGAGTCCCCCTGCACCTACCCAAGTCACCCAATCCCCTTCAATTATACAATCTTCCAAACCAAAATCCAAAAAGAAACCAACCTCTGGTGTCTCTCAACAGGCACCAGTTGTAAAGAGGAGAAAATTGATTCAATCTAGGCTTATAGATGAGCATAGTGATGAGGAGCTCAACCCTATAGAGAAACAAATTGTTGAAGGTCTTTCTTTGCTAAAAGAAGGTCATGAAACACTTGATTCTACCCTTCAAGACAAGTCTGTAGTCTCTGAAAAGGCTATAGACTCTGACCAACCTAGGTATGCACCTCAGGATGTTCAAACTACATCTCCTGAAAAATCTTTTGCTCAGATGTACAGAAGGTTAAGGAAGACTTATTCTGCATACACACACAAGCCTACTACTATTACTAACCCTTTTTTGCAGGGAACAGATGCTCCCAAGGCTCCTGCAGAGCCAGACTCTGAAATCAAGAAAACACCTGAACCAGAGTCTAATGTTGAGTCAGAGTCTAGACTGCCTTTAGACTCTGATCATGACACATTTTGGGAAGGAATGCCATTGGATGCAGCCTCATGCCTAATTGATGAGATCATTACTCCAAGTGATGAGGCACTGCTATTCTTATATCCTTTGGTGGAATCAGTTGAAGATCCAGAGCAACATCAGACTAAATCTCAAGTCTTGGATTTTCTTTCAACCTATAAAGCCCTAAGGAAGAGAATGGAACAGGAGCTACAAATGTCTGCACAGGATGTGGTCAAAAATCTATACAGCTACCTATTCAACTCTTCATTCCAAGAAAAAACAGTTGGGCTCATAGAAGGCAAGACAACTGAAGTTCTCAAAGCACTAGGTGTGCCAGACTCTAAACAACAAATCATAAAGAAGCCTAAAAAGCTTAAGATCTACAAAAGGAGAGAATCAGAGTCTGTTGCTGAGTTGGAAACTGAGATTGAGCAATCAGTTTTTGACTATGAAGCAATTTGGGATCAAGGGATTGCCTACAGGACAGCTATTTATTGGATTTCTACTATTCAGCCATTCTAAGAAAGGTGGTTGATTTTCTTGTCCAAAATGTAGGTAAGGTGGCCAACAAATACATCTATCCGACCTATGAAAGTAGATTGGATCAACTCAAGGGCTCACATTATCACAAGATTGCAAGGGAATTGCAGGATTCTTTTCACTTGACCTGAACAGTAAATCATAAAGAAGCCTAAAAAGCTTAAGATCTACAAAAGGAGAGAATCAGAGTCTGTTTCTGAGTTGGAAACTGAGATTGAGCAATCAGTTTTTGACTATGAAGCAATTTGGGATCAAGGGATTACCTACAGGACAGCTATTGATTGGATTTCTACTATTCAGCCATTCTAAGAAAGGTGGTTGATTTTCTTGTCCAAAATGTAGGAAAGGTGGCCAACAAATACATCTATCCGACCTATGAAAGTAGATTGGATCAACTCAAGGGCTCACATTATCACAAGATTGCAAGGGAACTGCAGGATTCCTTTCACTTGACTTTTGCCCAGGCCATCAATGCACTCCATGCCAGGATCTTTCTCAATGGACACTTGGATGCATTAACTTTGGTAGAACCACAGGAGGTAGCAGGTGATGCAAGGCAGTTGGAGGTTGGGACTAGTGCACCAGTGGTGACTAGTGATAAAGATGCTCAGTCTGCCTCACCCACACAAGAACCACCTAGTCAGAGGTTGGGTGTATAGTTCTAACTGAACAGAATTTCAGACACAACAGAGCTTTTGTAACCAATAAATCGTTATAAAGACAAGAGTTTAAGAACTTTCCTGAGCAGTTAATGCTGAGAGTGGTTGGTCCTTGCTTGTCATGAGTCACTATGAAATGAAAACATGGTTCAAAATCAGTTATACGAGCTTTTAACTCTACTTATGCCTACTCATGAATGCACATTAGCTTATCTTGCTAACGAGTTTTAGCCCAATTCTTTAGCTAGTTATAAACTCATAACAATTATTAACAACTTTCATTAGAAGGTCTTTTTTTAATCTAGCCTCGAAACCTTACTTATGTCGTAGTTTAATTAGGATCTGACAAACAAGTTCTACAAGGGTTTCTACTTGCATCTACTTGACTCCAAAATTTTTTATAAATCGGATTTTAATCTGAAACCTTTTCCCAAGTAATCCCAGATATCCTTAGTATTTTAAATAAAAGTTTCAGATTTTATGGAGTAGACTAGCTAATGTGATCATAGCCTCCAATTTAGGTGAAAACAGATATTTAAGATTCTGCGCTACCGTTACTAATTAATTCATAACTTTTCGCTTCTAACTCCGATTGACATAAATTTTGTGCGTAAACGATCTAGAGACCGTCCTCTATGCAATCATGACCAGAAATGGTCTAGAAATACAGGGTACCCCCTTTGGGTCCCCAGGTCAGTTATGGTCAGAAAAAAATGGCCATTACGACGTTTGTACACTCAACGTTTCCCAATTTTTAAACTGCTCCAATGCAACCCAAGCAACTCTAACACCTATTATACTAATACTTGAACATATAACAAGAAATACCAAGTGATTTCACATTTTTCTAATCATCCAATTGTTACCAATAATTCACCAAAAATCATCCACCAACTCATCTCATTTTTAAAACAATCATACTACTTCATAACAATCAATTCATTCTATAACCATTCCATACCCTTAACATCCACCAACCTTAATCAATTAATCTTCTCATTTCACAACCATAATCTACACACTAACAAAGCTTTAACTATGATCAAAATCAAATCATGTCATCCAAGGCTATACAGTTATCATATGGCTAATACATGAGTTCCATGGCTATATATGCATACAAACAACTACCCATAGCCTAAACAACACTTAACAAATATTAACCAAGCTTAAAGAGTCATAAAACATAAGTTTAATATTTTATTCATAAGAAAATTCACTATTCATCATCTTGTGTTTCATGAAAAATCAATAGTTTCCATGGATAACTATGCATAAGCTTCATAGACAAGCTATGTATGGGTTATACCTTTCTTTTAAGCTCTTACTCAAGATGATCTAGCAAGTCTTTGATGAGCTTTTGATTTTTTTTCCTCTTCTTCTTCTAGCTTCAGCCGAGAGCGTTTCTTCAAGGGGTTGCTTGATTTTTTTTTCTTCTTGTTTTAATAACTAGCTTGGCTCTTGGCTTTTTAACTAATTCAAGGGTCAAGTCAACATCCTAGTCTTCTTTGACTTTAGTCAAGAGTACTTGCTTCCTTAATACATTAAATAATGCAAGTACTCTTCATTTATTTTATTTAAAATTTTGATTAATTACTAATTTAAGGAAGTAATTTAAGATACATTTTCTTAACGATCCGTTATGATGAGTTTAATAACTATTACTTGTTCCGGGAATTCTAATAAATTTAATACCCACTAAAACACCATTTCTTAATTATTATTCATTAATTATTATTATTTAAACTATTTCCTATTTATTCGAAAGAGTTGGGATACAATTCTCCGGATAAAATATATTACGAAAGTACTACGTATATTACGTAGACTAACTTTAAAAAAATATGAACTACGAAATATTTTTTAATTATGAATCTCTGAATTTTGATGAGATTTACATATACTCATTTGTATCATACATTAATGATACGGCTTCAAAACTCTACTTTTCGACACGTAGTTAAGGAGACACGATCGTTTTTACGTATAACGCGTATTTACTATACATTAACAAAAGTTTCAAATGTACCGGAAATCAGAAATATTACATTTCCCAACAAACTACTGTTATAAAATCTAAGAAAAGAAAAACCATTGAGGGGAGTGTGAAGGTGGCAAGTGAGGGTGAGGGAACTGACCAACATCAAGAAAGCCAGAAGAATAAGGATGGTAAGGGTGAGAATGTCTAGCCAACCACCAGCCCAATATCTTAAAAGATTGAGGTTGTGATAAAGGATTTAAACACATCCCTAGTTGCACCTTATCAACAAGGTGTAGCTATTGAAAAAAGGTCTCAACCAGGACCATATGATGGGGATAAGGGACACAAAGTAGTTCAACCCTACAAGAGAAGAAAGAAAAACAATAGTAATGCATAAGGGTCACATACAACTGCAAAGCCAAATGAAAATTTGTTAGAACCTTCAGTTTCTTCTATTGATGTGTCTCAGGTAAATATTGAGACACTGCCCTATTCACTATATATTCCTTCACCTCAATCTTCTTCAAAATCTATTTCTTCAGAAATATTGATGATAGATAACATCATTGTTTCAAATTCACCCTCTTTGCAACTCAGGGTGGAGCCAACACTTTCACCTGAATCACCAAATAAGGTTAACACCTTGGTTGATCAAGAAAATATTGAAAATTCTCCGAAGTCAATGGAAATTACTCAATCAATTAATATTACTCAACATCTATTTACTAGCACACTTTCATCGATGAATATCCTTACATCCATCGATGAGCTCCAATCAACTGATACTCATCAATCGATGAATATTTCTCATCCATTGATTAACACTTCCAATCCAATTATTGAACCATCTGTTGAAACAATTCAAGTGACAAATACACTTTTAGGATTGAATGGAGTGGGTGAGGTGTGTTAGAGACAGGATTTATATATCCTGGCAAATGGAGAGAATGTGAATGAGAGACCCTCAATTTCTTCTGAGGTGGCAAAATGAGAGGGTGTGAGTAAAGAGAGT
Organism: Oenanthe javanica; assembly: GCA_008931105.1. Lineage (NCBI taxonomy): Eukaryota > Viridiplantae > Streptophyta > Magnoliopsida > Apiales > Apiaceae > Oenanthe > Oenanthe javanica. The sequence continues at coordinate 36,213 of QRFB01001879.1, read as the reverse complement.
TCCACCTTAGTAGGTGATGCAAAAGGAGAGCATAGTGAGGGAGATGTGAGAATCCAGGATGACATCCTGATGCAAAAACAGAGAGATGAGAGTGAGAGACAAAAGAATAGAGAGAAACCAATTTCACCATCTCATAAAGCTTCAACTTCTAAAACTGAGGAATTTGTAGCAGAACTCACCCAGGAATTGGGATTGGAGTTAGGGGAAGATGAAGGAAATGAAGTTCTTGCAGGAGTTACAGATGCCTACATGGTAGAGGAGAATGTGATTGATGTTAATCTAAATGTTGATACCTTTCAAAATGAAGATCCTTATTATAAAAAATTGGCATCAACCACTAACCAAGAGGCTAAGAAGATTTTAGGATTGGTATAAATAGAAGAGCAATTCAAGAGTGGAAAGGAGAGTCTAGCAAGGATGCCTGATGATGTGTCTCATATAAATCCTGAAGATCTTGAATCTGATTCTGATGATGATCTGTGAGAGCCTGCAATGGCTAGTGATGCAACAAATTTGGCTGATACTGAAAGAGACAAATGTATATGATCCTCTTCAAAGAAGAATTCTAAATTTCTACAGGGATAACTTGAATATTTCAAAGATGCATGTCACAGGTTTCAAGTATGAATTGAAAAAGATTAGGGAAGTGATTGGAAATGCAAGAACACACTTTGATACCACTATTAACTCTAGGCTTAGTTTAACCATGATGCCAAGAATCAAGCAAAGGCTTGACACTGAGTCTATAGCCAAGGACAAAGTTGTGGAATTAGAGAAAAGAATAAATGCTATGGAAGTTAGCATGGAGCAAATTTTGTTAGTGTAGGTGCCCTAGAGGCAATACAATGTTTCTTTTTGATAGACCTTTATGTCATTTGATTATTCAATAAACATATTTATTATGACTTTAATTACTGCGATATATTTGTTAGCATAATAAATGTCCTTAGAATCATGAAACACATTGTATAGTTTAAGTACATGACTTGAACTTGAGATTATATAATATATCATATTCTTAAAGGTCCCTAGTCGAGTATTATTATTATAGGACAATAATAATACATAAATAGACTAGTATGTTGTTTGACAGATAACCACATCTCATTGGTTATAAGTATGGGGATACTAAAGTCAATACATAGGTACATGTAGGAGTACATGGTACTGGACAGACCCACAGTGAGATTCTTCATGTTTAATAAAGTCATAAGAAAGACTCACAGTGATAATGGTGTAATGATCCTCTGACTTGAGATCATTATATTTCTATACGAGGATTAATATACTTTGACTACATTAAAAGTTACCTTTGACCGGGTAATGATAAAAGTGGACATCGGGTATATCATGAGTCGTATGAGAAATATGAATGATAGATAAAGGATTTAACCCTCCTATAATTAGGAGAGATATTATTGGCCTCTTGATTGAGTGAGACTATAAAATGCATGGCCGTGCTCAAATAATGATTTGTTTTCATAGTCTACTCATGGATCAAGTAAACCCGGATTAAATGTTGAAGAGGATGACTAAATACATGCCTCGAGTTTAATCTATAATATATATGGTTAAAGGGATTATATTACACGGAAACATTAATCACGAAAGGTTTTATCGAATCACGATTTAATTATTATTTAATTGGGTAGCAATGATGTATTACTAGATACCGCTCATTGTTTATAATTTTATTGGAGAATAAAATTATTGCTAATTAAATAATAGCCTATAGGGTCACACACATAGAGCACTTAGAGGAATAGTTAATTTAAATTATAGATTTAAATTAATTGATGATTATTTGAATTTTATTATATTAATTAAGTGAGACTTAATTAATTGAGATAATATAAATTCAAATTAGAAGTGTATTTCTGCCCATAATAATTAAGTATGACTTAGTTATTAATTAAATAATAGAAATACGTTTTATTATTTAATCCTATACCTACATGGGTTAGGTTTTGCTGAATAGGCCCGTTAACTAGTCATTATAAATAGATAATGATAGGTTAAGTGGCCATTACGTTTTTCATAAAAAAAAACCCTAGAAGAGGCAGCAGCAAAAAGAGGCAGGAACAAACTCGAAACATCAAAGGGAGGCTAGTACATCCATTCCGTAGTCAAGATCATGAGAAGTTCTTGAAGGTGCTCGTGTGGATACCGTAGAGGTGTTTTTCGAGAGGAAGACACAAGTCGTGAAAGCTAGGATCTCTGTTGAGTTCGTGAAAGTCAAGACCAGAATAGGTATAATTCTGTTTCACCATAATCTGTCCAATCTTATACATGGATCCTGGGTTTGGGTTCTGATTTTTTTTTGTTATATTTACGTTTATCCGCTGCGTTTTATGCCTAGGAACCCAATAAATTTTCTATATGGGATCCTGTTATTGATAACAAAAAGGGGGGAAGGATGAGGAGATGAGGAGGCAGATTGATGTTGTGGTCAGGAACACATAAAATGCCATTCAAAAGAAAGATCCAAAGAAGGCATTGCCTCAACAAATTGTGCAATAATTTGATTTAATTGCAAGCAAAAATAAATAAATTGATGCACAAGAGCCAATCTCTTTAATCCAGAAATTTTTGATGCTGTGAAGAAAGGAGAAATAAGGGTGGATGAAGGTAGCTCAAAACCTAGTGATAGAAAAGGAAAGGGTATATTAATTGAAGATGGTAAGAAGAAAAAGGAATCTGTCATAGGTGGAGGTGACAAACTATTGTCAAAAGTAATAGTTGTTGGTACTGAAGAAAGAAAGCATAAAAAACAAGCACAAGAAGAGCTAGCAATTTAGTTGTAGAAAGAATTTGATGAGGAAGGTAGGCATATTAGAGAAGCCAGGAGGAATGAAGGAAAGATGGTGAAAAGAGGCCATGAATGAACAAAGGGCAAATAAACCAAAAATCTCTAGTATTAAAAGGAAGTTGGTGGTTGATTAAGTAGAAGTGGACAAGGATGAGAAATCAAATGAGATAAATTTTTAGAATCATGCATCTAGGAGTGGTCAATCCAAGGAGATAGAGGTGTTCAAACACAAGCCTGAAAATTTTGTTTCAATCATGCTTGAGGGGATGATGGCTATTAAAGGTCAAAGAAAAAGTGATGTGGATCTTCTCACATTAAATATGAAGCTGGTTCCCATTTATCTTATACATTCAATTAAGTTATGCAACAGGGATATGGCACTCTAAGAAAGATGTACACTCTACTCAACAGAAGGTACTACTTGACCAAGGAGCTTGCATAGGACTTTGTGCAGAAAATGAAAAGTCTAATAGAAGCACCACTTCAGGAGGAAAGGGATGATAGAGTGAAAATATGGAACCTTGAAGGAAAGAAGTTACTTCATGAACCTTTTTACATGATGATATATAAGGACAGGAAGGATATAGAGAAATGCATTGACATTTGTCAAGAAATCTGCAAACTATCCAATCTGGAATTGAATTATCTTGCAAGCCAATTGGATTAAAATGTTGAAGATGAAAAGATTCTGAAAGGGTCACCGTATAGACAGATGAAGGAAAATGAAGACAAGATGTATGAGTCAAGCAAAAGAAGGAGAAGATAGACAATTCAGACTAATCATCAAATTTGTCAAAAAATATCAGTCACTGATACTTGATCAATCTTTACATATTTCTATATTGAAATTCCTGCTATAGTAAAAATGCTTAGAGTTTTGTTATCATCAACAGTGAATTTATGCCTATTTGTTATACTCATAAACATGGGGAGATTGTTAGGAACTATGAGATTTGATGATAACAAATTTCTTAGAATTTCAATATAGATTCTAGTTTTAAATGTTACTGGTCAATCAATATATGACCTATATATAAATATCCATTGTCTAGGAAACCAATTATCAGTTAAAAATGTTAATCAACTGATATATTGGGTTGTAACAATTGAGTCATGTTTAATTATCAATTGATTGTAATATGTCGATGGATGATGTGAACTAGTCAACTGATATTTGTTGACTTCAATTGATAGCTCTTCAACAGATGAGAAGAATGACTGATTAATTGTAAATATTCTAAGTCAGAATTTTCTCAAATGAAGTGATCAACAGATGTTGAAGTGGATGGATGTAGAAACTGTTCGATGGATAAAGGTCAACCAAAGTCAAATCAATAGATCTCCATTAACGGATGAAAGCACCTTGGCAATCAATGGATAAAAGGCAATCAATGGATAAGAGATCGGATCGATGGATAACCAAGATATCCATTAATACATTTATTGATCAATGGATAACCTATCAATCGATGGATAAGCAAAGAAGGATCGATTGATAAGCTTAACAGCAATTATCAATTGATCAATGTTTCCTAAATTGGTTAAGGACAAAAGGAATGCGAACTTTGCAGAAATTGAATCAATGGGAGACAGTCATGTCAAGATTGTAAAGAATTTTAAGGCAACACTATCTTCAAGGAAAAGATCAAGACCAAGATTTTTCCAGAACAAGACAAATGCAAAGGAGACTGTGAAAAGAAGCTACAATCTATTTTATTGAATACATTGTAAAATGTAATTTTAATTTGCATTTTATCTATCGATAGAAAAATAGTTGTAGGATGTGAATTGCTATATATAGTCTTAGCAGTTCATTGTAACAAGTGTGAGAGATAGAAAAAAACAAAAAGCATAGAAAAGTTAGCAATCATTGTATTGCTTTTCTTTGTTCAATTTCTTATTTTCTAAGCAACTTGATTCTTTAGAACAAGATTTATTGAAAGCAAAATCTTTACTAGTGGAAAACCAATCCATTGATAATTTTTAAATGACTTTGCTTTGTTTTCTCGAGTTACTAGTAATTTTTAAATTACTAGTGAATTGGTTTTCCCACTAGTGAATTTTTTTGCTTTCAATTAATCTTGGTCTAAAAACCAAGCTGCTTACAAGTATTTGAAAGAATACAAAGAAAGCACTACCAATTAATCTATCTTCTAAGGTGTTTTTCTTTTTTCTTTTTTCTTGTTCTTACTCACACACTTGTTACACTGAACTACTACTACATATATAGTACTTCATAGTTTAAACATTTTCTTTACTATATATTTCCAAACACTGAAATTATCAAAGTACAAACTTGAATACGCAAGAATTAGTCAAAATTTTTAAGTTTGTATTCAACCCCCCTTCTACAAACTCGTAATAGGGGAAAATAACACAAATTCTTTATTTCCCACGGTTGCAATTTATTGTTTTAGCAAGAACATGCAAACTCTTCAACATGACCATACTTTATATCTCCACATGTGCCATTTTCTCCTTTTATGATTTGCAATTCTGGAATGATCATGCGATAGTTCTTAGCATGAACATGATTTCCGGAAAAGTCTACCGCATGATCATGCTCTTCTGTTTTGCCTTCTCATGGCTTTAATATGCCTCAAAACTCTCATACATCAATATATTTTATAAAATTATAAGTTTTATACGATTTTGTAATGTTTTTTAATTAGAAATTATATGGTATCAAAGATCTTCAGTTTAATAGAGGTCTACATACACCATGACCATATGATTCTATACTTTTAAATATTTTGAAGTTACAACAAGTTTATGTCAAAAGACGTATTAATAGTTAATAAGATCTGAACAATTAAGTAACATTAAAACTTCTAAAAAAATTAAAATATTTAAAAAATTATAATTACATTTATTTTTTTTACCTCAATGAATACATAAATTCAATTATTAAGAATAATTTAAAAGTGTGAATAGAAGTAATAAATTTCCTTTCGCAATTGTTATTTTACCCTTAGACTAACAATGAGTTTGTAGAATGGGGGTTGAATACAAACTCAAAAACTTTTTATAAAATTCTTGCGGATTAAAGAGTTTGTATTATATGTTGTAAAGTGTTTGAAACTGAAACTAAAATAGAACAAAGATAAAAAACTAATATCAATTTAAAGACAAATATTTAAAAAATTACTAGTGAATTGGTTTTCCCACTAGTGAATTGTTTTGCTTTCAATTAACCTTGGTCTAAAAACCAAGCTGCTTACAAGTATTTGAAAGAATACAAAGAAAGCACTACAAATTAATCTATCTTCTAAGGTGCTTTTCTTTTTTTCTTTTTTTTTGTTCTTACTCACACACTTGTTACACTGAACTACTACTACATATATAGTACTTCACTATTCTATAAATCTATTTCTATCGACTGATAAGAGTTCAAATTATATGTTACAATTCTTGCACTAAAATAGAATGTAGCTTCTTTCAAATTCTTCACAGGTCTTGGTCATTTACTGATAAAGTTCTTGTCTTGTTCTCTTCCTTGAAGACTGTGTTTCCGTTGAAAGACTTCACAGTTATGACACAAACCGTCTTCCATTGATCTAGACCTTTGCAAAGATTCCATCCATCTTATCTTTAACTATTTTAGGAAACTTTGATCAACTAATAATTATTCTAAAGCTTATCAATCGATCTCTCTTTGCTTATCCATCAACAGATAGGTTATCCATTGATCAATTGATGTATCAATGATATTTGAGTATCCATCGATTGCCTCTTCTTCCGTTGATTGTCTTTGATAGATACATTCATTGGTTTACATCCTTTGACTCCTTTATTTATTAATTACTTCATTTATGAGAATTCTGACTTAAAATATTTATACTTTGTCAGCCATCCTTCATATCTGTTGAAGAGCTATCAATCGAAGCTAAAAGACATCATTGACTAATTATTACACATCCATCAATTATTACAATCAACTGATAATTAAGGAACTCTAGATCAACTGCTACATAAGTTGATTATAAGTACCTTCAACTAATAAATGGTTACTTAATCAATGGATATTTATATGACTTATATTCATCGACTAGTTACAATAATAACTATCAAATTTATGATTCTAAGTAAAATGTTATCATCAATTTATATGTTTTCTAACAGCCTACCAAGAAACGTTGGTGATTCCACTGCGTGGGTGTGCGCCTTGCTGAAAACCCAAGGCGGGCTGAAGGCTAGCTGTTCTTCTTAGCGCAAAGACAGGCCGCACATGGACACAAATTTTGAGTCAAAAAATTGACCATGTGACCATTATAAACTAACTAATTCTAAAGTATTACATAAATACAAAATACTCTTATCATCTTATATTTAAAAAAAGGACTTGGTGCATAATTTAAGCATGGTTACCTAAATGATGACAGATTTATGCTTTTAGAAACTTCAATTTGCATACTTGGTATTTTTCTAGCTTTTAAACTTGCAAACAAGAAGATTAATTAATTTATATGATAAACTTTCACTTTCTCATTAACATGTACCCTTTTGAGTTGTGATATTAATGTTGTTGCTCGAAAAGCACTAAAACCATTTAGATGATTAAGCAAATAAGCGAAAATAATTATAAATTAGATGATAAATAAGTAAGTAAATTTATATGCTCATTTTTTATGAAAGACTTTAGCATTATTTATACTACTCAAAATAACTATATACCAACTTTAATAACATAATTTAACAACTGATTCTTGAAAGTGATCCAATTCGTATTTTAGGATATAAAAAACTTTTAGCGTTAGGCATATCTATGTGTAGAATAATGGAACAATATTGTTAGCGATGAAGTTTTATAATGCTTCCCAAGTGTTTATATATTATTTATAGTTAAAGGATGACATATATATTTGTATATATGTGCTCAAATTATATATATGGTGAATGTTATATCGCTATATACATGACAAATGTAATATACGTCCATACATATACCTTAGTACTATGGTGTCATGGAACACTTTACACCGTGGTGTGCCATGACAAAAATGAAAATCTCAAAATTTTTGGGGTATCGTATTTTGTTTATAAATTTAAACATCAACAACCATTACATGCAAAAAGATACACCTAACTACATACAAACTCCCATTAATATCCTGGCTCCTTCCTTTGAATCGAATAATGAGGAGAAATTTGTCAAGTTAGATATGGTTCATATCATGTTGTTAGTAAAATAATTTACTTTATTATTAGGAATCTATATGTAACTTGATGATAGCTTTAATGTTAGAATCATAGAAATTTTAATTGATGTAAGTGATCAATTGGTATGAAAGTTATAAATATGAATTGATCAAGAAACCATTTATCATTTAAAAATGTTTATCTGAATCAACTGATAACATGGATTGGAACTGTTATTTGCCCTTGAGTACAATAAGTTTGGAGAAGGGGGGTTTGAATACAAACTTAAGAATTAAATGAAATTCTTGCGGATTTAAGTTTGTTCAACAGAAGAGTTTGAGTGTATGAAAAGATTTCTAATTGAACTAAGAATGTAATAATTAAAGTATTGAAAACAAAACAAGCAATATTAAAGATTACTAGTGGATTGGTTTTCCACTAGTATGTTTTTGCTTTCAATTAATCTTGGTAAAAATACCAAGCTGCTTACAAAGTGTTTCTGCACAGTAATGCTTACAATCTGTCTCACACTTTTTTTTTCTTTTCTTCTCACTTTGCTACAATGAACTATTAACCACTATATAGTGGTTTTCTTCACTTCTAATTCCTATTGACNCTAATTCCTATCGACAGATAACATTATAAAATTACAACTTACAATGTTTACATGAAAATAGAAATTAGCTACTTGAACAGTCTTCTTTGGACCTGTCTAGTCCTGAAAGTATCCTTGTCTTGATGCATTCCTTGAAGACTATGTTGCCTTGAAAGTCTTCACAATCCTGACAGGACTGTCTTCCATTGATTCAGTTTCTGCACAGTTTCCATCCTTTTGTCTTTAATTAAATTGGGAAACCTTAATCAACTGATAAATATTGTTAAGCTTATCAGTTGATTCTTCTTTGCTCATCCATCGATGGATAGGCTATCCATCGATCAATTGATGTATCGATGGATAATCCAGTTATCCATCGACTCTTTATCCATTGATGAATTGCTATCTGTTGATTGCCTTTATCCGTTGATGATTTTCATCCGTTGATGATTTTTATCCATTGAGTAGTGTCTTCATCCATCAACTCCAATATCAGTTGATCACTTCACTTGTGAGAATTCTGACTTTAGAATATTTACAATTGATCAGCCATTCTTCACATCAGTTGAGAAGCTATAAATTGAAGTCAATAACATCAATCGACTACTTCACAGTATCCATCGAGGCAATAAAATCAATTGATAAAGAAACATGAATCAAATGTTACAATCCAATTTATTAGTTGATAAACAAGCTTCAACTAATAATTGGTTTCCTAGTCAATGGATATTTATAAGTCACATATCCATTGACCAGTTATAATGAATTTTAAATCCCTATTGTAATTCTAAGTAATTTGTTATCATCAAAACTCATAATTTCTAACAGTAACATAGGTGTACTTAGTTTATTTCAATTGATAAGGTGTAAGTAAATATATATTATTATCATCAATTGAAACTATAGTCGATTGATATAGGTCATCAACTGATGTATAACTTAGAATGTCAAATTCTAAATATTTGAAGACAGGAAAAATATGCAAGTGAAGGGTGATCAATTGATATGGAAGCATCAATGGATAGAAGATCATTGATAAGAAGCCAAGTCAAGAATTGAAGACCATCAACTGATATGAAGACCCATTGATTGATAAAATTGTTGTTGAGTCAGAGTCTACTGACACAGACTCTGATTCTGATGATGAGATTGAGTTGAGTCAAATAATGGCTATGTTTGCTAAGAATTTGAAAAGGATGAAATTTAACAAAAGAACTAGAAAATTTAGCAAGAGTCCAACATTCAAAAAGGAGGATGAAAAATTTTAGAAAAGAAAGAGCACAATAATCAAGCTTGACAAGGAAAAAGTCAAATGTTGCAATTATGGAATATTAGGGCATTTTGCTAGTGAGTGTAGAAAGGCTAAAAATCAAGGCAAAGGAAAGACACTCATCGCAACAGGAAAGGATTGGACAGATTCAAGCTCAGAGGATGAAATAGATTATGAAAATCTAGCATTGATGGTTGTCTCCTAAAAAAATCAGAGTCTCCCAAAGAACCCTCATCTTCTAAGACTCAGGTATTAATCTTTTCTCCTGAATCCTTACTCAATTTAGACTCTAATGGTATAAAAATTTTGCAAAGTGAGATTAATAAGATTATGACAAATTATAGGTCTCTCACTAATGATAATGACAGGTTAACAGATGAAATTTAACCTTGATAAGCAGAAATAATCATCTAGAGTCTGAGTTAGTATTTATGGAAGAATATAAAAAGGATTCTGAGAAATGCAGACATAACTACACTGAAGTATTAAAAGCCAATGACTTTGTTAAGAAATAACTAGAGGAAGAAAGGCTTAATTTTAAAGTATGGATTGACTCTGGTAGAAAAGTTCATGAGTTTCTCAACAATCAAAATAAGTATCAAACTGCTGGTCTAGGCTATGACAAGAGTCAAGGAAAAAGACCTATTGTAGAGAATTATGAAAATGTAGAAAATTGACATCATTTTGAAGAGTATTTTGTGTTGCCTTGAATTCAGCTAAAGATTCCTTCACAAGAGCATCCTTAGTTTGTTGAACAAAATTTAGAGAATCAAAATTGGTTTGAAGAAGTGAAGTGGTGGTATCAAAATTGGTCAGCTTGGTATTGATATGTGAAATATGTGACCACTTCAGCCAATTGATTTACAATATTTTTCCTGGCTGCTTGCTTATCATCTACTATATCCTTGCTCTCTTGAATGAGATAAACATCTTGTTCCTCTTCAGGATAATGACCATGCTCTTGAACAAAAGATTTCTTGTGAAAGGCTTGAAGTCTTTCAGATTGACGAATAGCCAGAATGCACTTAAAAGTGTCAAAATCATCAATGCCCCTAGCCTTTACTGTGTTCCAAGAGAGAGGAAAAGCTTGAACAAAATAAATGAAAGATGGATTCACCCCAAATTCATCTTCAGTGGTCGAATCATCAGACACAACATCAACCTGCTCCAACTTTGTAACAGGAGTTGTAGTCTTTGGTGGTGGAGTAGACCCCGAAACTACAAAATGGACTATAGACCCTGACTCCTCCTTAGAGTGATCAGACTCTGTAGACTCTAGAAGCCTACCCTGGATATGCATGATAAGAATTGGTTCTCTTGGCTTCAATTCTGTAGTCACAGATTGAATATGTGATGTAGCCACCAAAGCTTCCATAACTCTATCTGTTCTCATTAATAGAGAATACACTAAATGAATTTGTGGTCTCTGTGTGAATAATTTTTGAGCAGCTAGAGCTTCCTCCTTCTTGCTAATCTGCATAATTAACATAAATGAAATTTCATCCATCCCCTGCCCCAACTCATTGGACCAACTCTTGAGAAAATCTTGATCCCAATAAGTGAAGCTAGGTTCAAGATACCCTAATCTCTCACTCTCACACTGGGGTTAGGCACCCACTTTCTCATCCCCACTCTGGCTCTCCACAGCCTTTTCTACCTCTCATTTCCCTGGACCAGTGCCAACCTCTCATTTTTATTTTTTTCACTCATTTGGGAAGGTGCTCTAAAAGATCCTACATAAGAGGGTGTGAGAGAAGTAACATATGCTTCAATACCTGAACCACCTTGATGGAGGGGAACCCCTTCAAATGTCTGAAGGCTAGAGGTTTCCACCAAGGGATGAGCAATAACAGACTCTGAACCCTTACTAGCTTCTTCTTCTTTTTTTTCAGGGTCTGTTGGCTCCAGTATTGATAGAATTAGAAGCCAAAGTCTATCAACTCTGATGGAGGCTCTTCAGACTTTGACAGAATTGATTGAGGATTTTCTTCATGAGCCTCCATCAGAGTTTATCCTCCCATATCATTGGGGTTCTCATCATCATCTTGGTGAGTTGGCAAAAAGGGCCTCTCAGCATGCTCCTCTGTCCCACTATCACCCAATCTCTGACTAGGTGATTTTTGTATGGGTGAGACAGACTGAGCACCTATTCCACTAGTCACCACTAGTGCACTAGTCCCTTCTTCCAACTTCATTCTATTACCTGTATCCTTATGTTGTTCTTCAATAATATATGCATCCAAATTGTAATGAAAGGCCCTTGTATGGATTGCATTGATTGCCTAGGCATCTGTGAGATTGAAGAGTTCTTGCAGTTCCCTTCTCTCTTTTTGAAAGTATATGCCCTTGAATTGATCCAACCTACCCTGATAGGTTGGATAGATGAATTTATTGGAAATTGTACCTATATTATGGATAATATAGACAACCACCTTTCTTGATAGAGGTTGGAAGTGTAATCCGTTGAATGGTTGTCCTGTAGGTAACTCCATTATCCCAAATTGCTTCATAATCAAAGATTGGTTGCTCAGTCTCAATCTCTGACTCAGCAACAGACTCTGATTGTCTCCTTTTGAGGGCTTTTGTCTTCGTTACTTTTTTTATTTTTGGTTTTTCAGAGTCTAGTACACCAAGTGCTTTGAGTACTTCAATTGTCCTGCCTTCTATGATTCCAACTACTTAACCTGTGGTGAAGAGTTGAATAGGTAGCTGTATAGATTGGTGATTACATCTTGTGCAGACATATGTAGCTCTATCTCAATTCTCTTCCGTAGGGCATCATATATTGAGAAAAGATCCAAAACCTCTATGATTCTGGATCTTCAATTGATTCCACTAAAGGATATATAAAGATAAGCACCTCATCAAATGGAAGAATTATAGAGTCTATAAGACTTGAGGCTGCTTCTTTTGGCGTTCCTTCCCAAAAAGTGTCATCATCAGAGTCTGAAGGCAGTCTAGACTCTGACTCAATATTAGACTCTAGTTCAGGAGTTTTCTTACTTTCAGAGTCCGGCTCTACAGGAGCCTTGGGAGCAACTGTCTCCTGCAAAACATGATTAGTACCAATAATAGGCTTGTGTGTGTGTAGAATAAGCCTTCCTCAATCTCTTGTACTTCTTAGCAAAATATTTCTCAGGAGACTCAAGTTGAGAATTCGGAGGTGCGTCTCTAGGTTTTTCAGAGACTGTGGTCTGTGGAGAATCTACAGTTTTGGCTTTTAGGCTAGAATCAGGTGCATCGTGACCTTCTTTTAATAGAGAAAGCCCTTCAATAACCTGGTTCTCTAAGGGGTTGATCTCCTCATCACTTTGCTCATCTATAAGCCTGGTTTGTATCAATCTCCTCCTCTTTACAACTGGTGTCTTTTGAGAGACAATAGAGGTTGGTTTCTTTTTATATTTGGATTTGTGAGATTGTTTGGAGGAAGGGGATTTGACTACTTGGGTAGGTGCAGGTGAACTCTCCATAATTTGTTCCTGCACCATTTCACCTCCAAAAAAAGAAGAATTATAGATAGAAGATTTGTAGGCAAATAGTTTTACCTGCATTACCTGTGGATACACCATGGCAGGCAGGTTGGTTCTCTTCTTCTCATCAATTCTCTAGATATCAAAGAAAATTATCCTTTCCTGTTTGTAGGCCTGCAGACAACAATCATCTGCCAACCTAGTTGACATGTCAGGAATGAAGTGATTTAGGATAATCATAAGAAATCTATGATAGTAGACTATCTTCCTCCCCTCTTGCACATAGTTCAATTTGGCTCCCATTTGAGTGAGTAACATATCACCAATGTTAATCACTTTGTCAAATAAGAGACTATGACCAATTTGATAAGTGATAAAAGTTAAAGCATCAAATCCACTACACTTACCAGTGAAACACTTAGTAATTTGATAAAAAAAGAAAGACCATTCTTTCCTCAAATAGGGCCTTGTTAATTTACTCATGTTATCTTAACTAGTAGTATAACCTAGTGACTTAAGCATGATTTTGATTTTAGAATCATCAACAGTTTCATCAAAAAGTTGTTTAACAAGAAGTTTAAACACAGAGTTAATCACATCAGCAGTAACATCAAAAGTAGTGGAGCCAAAGGTGAACATGATTTTACCTGGTTGATCCTGAGAAGGATCAACTACCTTTGCAAAACTCCAAGCTTGTGAGACTGCATCCATGTGGATGACAGGTGATACCTTGAGGATGTAAGTGAACTCACTTTGCTCCAAAAAGTCCATCACAGGGTAGTAATCAGCATCTACACCCTTCTTGTCTCAAGAACTGCAACATGGTTAGTGGTCATGAATTCGATGTCGCCAAAAGTGAACGCAATAGCCTTAGGTCCTCTCATAACAATGGATTGAGCAGCCATTGATGTTTTTAAAAGTGAAAGTGATGAAAATCCTTGAGAAAGAAATTACGGTTCTTGAAAAAGATCTAAGACTATTTTTGCCATAGAAAATAATTCACAATAAACAGGTGAGTAAAATGTATGGAAAGTTTCTATTTTGTATAAGTTGAATACAATACACACAAATCTTCAGCCTGTAACCAGTAAAAGGTCACTATTACCGCCTATTTCCAGTCATTTGAATGGTTCAAAAATAATCATTGTCTGCAGGCGCGAATTCTAACCATTTTCGAGTCTAAGTGTCTAAACCTCCAGAGTCTATAGTCTCTCAGAGTCTATAGACCCTCCAGAGTCTAGCGGTTATACTCTGTCAAGATAAAGTACCTCAAAAATCTTGTAATAACAAATTATAGTTTGATAAATCAGGGACTATGATTAAAGTACATACCTTGATTCTTGTAATAATTGATCACTTACATATTTAACATTCCTAATTCACCTACCAGTCTGAGAAAGGTAGACTCATCAAGTGGTTTTGTTAAAATGTCTACAATCTGTCTGTCAGTTGGAACATAATGAAGTTCAACAGTACCATTTCCAACATGTTCTCCAGTAAAATGATACCTGACATCAATGTGCTTTGTTCTGGAATGTTGGACTGGATTATCTGCAATTTTAATAGCACTAGTATTATCACAATTCATAGGAATATTTGAGAATGTTAGTCCATAATCAAGTAAATGATTTCTCATCCACAAAATTTGAGCACATCAATTTCCAGCGGCTTTGTATTCAGCCTCAGTTGTTGAGGTTGGTATTGTTTATTGTTTCTTGATAAACCAAGAAATTAATCAGTTGCCAAGAATTGGTATTGGCCTGTTGTGCTTTTCCTGTCCACTTTGCATACTGTATAGTCAGAGTTTGAATAGTTAATTAGTGAAAAATCAGACTCTCTAGGATACCAAAGTCCAAGAGTTTTTTCACCCTTGAGATATCTGAAAATTCTTTTCACAGCTATAAAATGTGATTCTCTAGGACCAGCCTGAAATCTAGCACATATGCATGTTGCAAAAATTATATCTGGTCTACTAGCAGTTAAATATAAAAATTAGCCAATCATATCTCTATAGCTAGTGTTGTCAACTTTCTTACCATTTGGGTCAGAGTCTAGCTTAGTGGCTGTTGACATGGGATTTTTGGCAGTTGCACAATCTTGCATATCAAACTTCTTCAATAATTCTTTAACATACTTTGATTGATTGATAAAAATTCCATCATCGGTCTATTTAACTTGAAGTCCTAAAAAGAAGTTCAACTCTTCCATCATGCTCATTTCATAATTTGACTGCATTAGATTGCTAAACTTTTCACAAAGTTTTTCATTAGTAGAACCAAATATAATATCATCAACATAAATTTAGACAAACAAAATATCACCTTTATTTTTTCTAATAAAGAGAGTTTTTTCAATGGTACCTCTAATGAAACCATTTTGAAGGAGAAATTTTGATAGAGTTTCTTACCATGCTCTAGGTGCTTGCTTCAATCCATATAGTGCCTTCTCTAAACTGTAAACATGATCAGAAAACTTTGGATCAATAAATCCTGGTGGTTTCTCAACATAGACTTCTTCTTACAATTTTCCAATCAAGGAGGCACTTTTCACATCCATCTGATACACCTTGAATTTTGAATGAGCTGCAAACGCAAGTAACATTCTGATAGCTTCATATCTTGCTACTGGTGCAAAGGTTTCATCATAATTAATTCCTTCTTCCTGAGAATAACCTTTTGTAACTAGCCTTGCTTTGTTTGTAATCACAGTTCCATTCTCATCAAGTTTGTTCCTTAACACCCATTTTGTACCAATAATTGATCTATCTCTGGGTCTTGGTACAAGTTTCCACACTTTGTTTCTCTCAAATTCATTCAATTCCTCTTGCATTGAAATAATCCAATTAGGGTCATGCAATGCTTCTTCAATTTTCTTGGGTTCATTCTTTGAGAGAAAACATCTATATAGACATTCATTTTGAGTGACTGTTCTAGTTTGTACCCCACTCTCAGGATCACCAATTATTAAATTAGGAGTGTGATCCCTTGCCCATTTTCTAGCTGGTGGAAGATTGGTTCTTGAACTTGAAGTTCCCCCTAAATCATTAAGATTTCCTGTATTTGAGTGAAATTCAAATGAAGAGGCTCCCCTAAATTGTTTGACTCTGAAAAGGATTCAGAGTTTCCTGATCCATATCCTAATGAGTTAGACTCTGAAGAACTTGATTCTGTCTGTCTAGACTCTGTTTGGGTAAACCCTGAACTATTAGACTTTGAACTATTTGGAGTTGGATTTTATGGCTTCTCTTTAGAGTGTGCAGGTTTCTGTATTATTTCAGGAGTAGTTTGAGACTCTTCATCCGCATCATCTTCTTATATCTCATAACTTTTAAGATTTTCAAATTCCAGTGTTGTAGACTCTGACTCATCCTGCAATCCTGTAATCTTTTTGTCATCAAATGCAACATGAATAGATTTCATAACAATTCTGGTTCTAAGATTAAAGACTCTGAATGCCTTTTTATTTGGTGCATATCCAATAAAGATATCTTTATCAGCCTTGTCTTCAAATTTACTTTGATTTTCAGGGTGCACTTTCAGTACAAAGCATTTGCATCCAAATATGTGAAAGTGTTTCACACTTGGCTTCTTATTCTTCACCATTTCATAGGGAGTGTTTTCAAGCATATTAATCAATGTACAGTTTTGAGTGAAACATGTTGTACAGACTGCCTCAGCCCGGAAATATACTAGCAGTCTAGACTCTGCCAATATTGTCCTGACAGTTTGGTGAGTGTTCTATTCTTTCTCTCCATAACTACATTTTTTTGGGGGTGTTCCTGGTGCGGAAAATTGTTGGGTAATTCCTTTTGATGCACAGTATTCCTCCATGATTGAATTCTTGAATTCAGTACCATTGTCACTCCTTAGAACTCTAATTGTCTTCTTTGATTTTGTTTCCAGAAAAGTGATATGGTCTATTATGTGTTGTGGAGCTTCATCCTTTGAATGCAGAAAGAAAACCCATGTGAATCTTGTAAAATCATCTACAATGACAAGAGCATATTTCTTTTTGTTAATTGACATCACTTTTACTAGACCAAATAAATCAAAGTGTAATAGATAAAAGGATTCAGAAATGGTGTTTAGTGTCTTTCTCTTGAAGGATGTTTTCCTTTTCTTTCCAAGTTGACATGCTTCACAAAGTCCATCTTGCACAAAGTCAACATATGTTAGTCCTCTCACAAGACTCTGTTTCACGAACTTGTTGAGTGTTTTCAAGTTGATCTGTGACAGTTTCTTGTGCCATATCTAGCTTTCTTCAGTTAAGGCCTTGCTATATAGACATGTGACTTCATTGTGAGTGCAATCCTCCAAGATGGCTTCATATATGTTACCATGTCTGTGCCCTTTGAAAACCAAAATGCTTGTTTCTTTGTGAGTCACAAGACACTCTTTGTTGTCAAAGCCAGTATGGTAACCTTTATCTCCAAGTTAACTTATGCTGATTAAGTTGTGTTTCAAGCCATCCACTAGAGCTACTTCATTAATGATGACATTCTCATGTATAATCTTGCCATATCCTAGTGTTTGTCCTTTGTTGCCATCTCCAAAGGATACTTCTGGGCCAACCATATCCACAAAGTCTGTAAGCAGGAATTTCTTTCTAGTCATGTGTCCTGAGTATCCACTGTCCAGGATTAGGGTTACTCTTTTTACCCTGGATCCTTCACTACTAACTGTGGGTGAAACAGGTTTAATATTTTTCACTTTTTTTTTACTTTTCTCCTTTTTTGCTTTAGACTCTGGTGGAGTCTTGACAGTGTCATGCCAACTTTTATCAATCGAAGATTTTAGCTCATAAAAATTGTAATATAAAGCATGATAGTCCCTACACATATAAATTGAATGAAATATGCTACCATAGTTGTAACAAGGCTTCTGTGGAATGTAGTGACTTTTCAGAGTCTGAGAAGGAATAGACTCTGATTTCTTCTCAATCTTTGTTTTACAATCTAGAGCTAAATGGTTGTGGTTTCCACATCTATAACACTTCTTTCTAGGAGCATTAGGATCTTTTTGGTAATTGTTAGCCTTATTGATACCTTCCTTACCATTCCTATTCCTCCTAGCTTTCCCGGAATTTGGTAAGTTATCTAGCCTTTCCTTTAACTTGGACTTTGATAAGAAACCTATGTTTATGTTTTTCTTGAGTTTCTTTTCTCTTGATTCATCTGTCTTTTTATCAACAACAGGGGGATCATTGACTTATGAGGTTGTGGTTTCTTTAGGTAAAACAATCTTTCCTTCAGAAGACATAAACTTAATAGTAGTGAAGGTACTCTTGTTCTTAGTCTTATTAACTTGGCTAGCTTCTTCACTGTTATCCATCTCATCAATAGGTCTTTTGCCTTGACTCTTGTCATAGCCTAGACCAGCAGTTTGACACACATTTTGATTATTGAGAATTTCTTGAACTTTTCTACCAGAGTCTGTCCACACTTTTGAAGTTAAACCTTTCTTCCTCTAGTTTTTTCTTAACAAAGTCATAGGCTTTTAAGACTTCAGTGTAGTTATGCCTGAATTTCTCAGAATCAAAATTAATCAGAGTCTACAGGTGCGAATTCTAACCATTTTTGAATCTAAGAGTCTAAACCTTCAGAGTCTATAGTCTCTCAGAGTCTATAGACCTGTCAGAGTCTAGAGGTTAGACTCTGTGAAGATAAAGTACTTCAAAAATTTTGCAAAAACAAATTATAGTTTGAAAAATCAGGGACTATAATTAAAGTACATACCTTGCTTCTTGTTATGACTATACAATTACATATTTAACATACCTAACTCACCTACCAGTCTGAGAATGGTAGACTCATCAAGTGGTTTTGTTAAAATGTCTGCAATTGTTCTGTCAGTTGGAACAAAATTAATGAAGTTCAATAGTACCATTTTCAACATGTTCTCTAATAAAATTGTATCTACCATCAATGTGCTTTGTTCTGGAATGTTGGTCTGGATTCTCTGCAATTTTAATAGCACTTTTATTATCACAATACATAGGAATATTTCAGAATATTTGTCCATAATCAAGTAACTGATTTCTCATCCACAGAATTTGAGCACACCAACTTCCAGCTGCTATGTATTCAGCCTCAGCTGTTGAGGTTGATACAGTCTGTTGTTTCTTGCTAAACTAAGAGATCAACCTGTTGCCAACAAATTGGCATGTTGTGCTTTTCCTGTCCACTTTGCATCCTGCATAATCAGATTCTGAATGTCTAATTAATGAAAAATCAGACTCTCTAGGATACCAAAGTCCAAGAGTCTGTGCCCCTTTGAGATACCTGAAAATTCTTTTTACAACAATTAAGTGAGATTCTCTAGGGTCAGCTTTAAATCTAGCACACAGACATGTTGTAAACATTATATCTTGGTTTCTTGCTAAACCAAGAGATCAACATGTTGCCAAAAAATTGGCATTGGCCTTTTGTGTTTTTCCTGTCCACTTTGCATCCTGCATAATCAGAGTCTGAACAACTAATTAATAAAAAATCAGACTCTCTAGAATACTAAAGTCCAAGAGTTTGTGCCCCTTTGAGATACCTGAAAATTCTTTTTACAGCAATTAAGTGAGATTCTCTAGGGTCAGCTTGAAATCTAGCACACAGGCATGTTGCAAACATTATATCAGGTCTACTAATAGTTAAATATAAAAATAAGCCAATCATACCTCTATAGCTAGTGTTATCAACCTTCTTACCCTTTGGGTCAGAATCTAGCTTAGTGGTAGTTGACATGGGAGTTTTGGCCACAACACAATCTTGCATATCAAACTTCTTCAATAGTTCTTTAATATACTTTGATTGATTGATAAAAATTCCATCATCAGTCTGTTTGACATGAAGTCCCAAAAAGGTCAACTCTCTCATCATGCTCATTTCATAATTAGACTTCATTAACTTGCTAAACTTTTCACAAATTTTTTCATTAGTAGAATTAAATATAATATCATCAACATAAATTTGGACAAGCAAAATATCACATTTATTTTTTCTAATAAAGTGAGTTTTTTCAATGGTACCACTAATGAAATCATTTTCAAGGAAATTTTTTGATAGAGTTTAATACCATGCTCTAGGTGCTTGCTTCAATCCATAAAGTTCCTTGTTTAGCTTGTAAACATGATTAGAAAATTTTGGATCAATAAATCCAGGTGGTTGCTCCACATAGATTTCTTCTTCCAATTTTCCATTCATGAAGGAACTTTTTACATCTATCTAATAAACTTTGAATTTTAAATGGGCTACAAATGCAATAAACATTCTGATTGCTTCCAATCTTTCTATTAATGTAATGGTTTCATCATAGTCAATTCCTTCCTCCTGAGAGTATCCTTTTGCAACTAGCGTTGCTTTGTTTCTAATCACAGTTCCATTCTCATCAAGTTTGTTTCTGAACACCCACTTTGCATCAACAATTGATCTATCTCTTGGTCTTGGTACAAGTTTTCACACTTTGTTTCTCTCAAATTCATTCAATTCCTCTTGCATTGCAATAATCTAATTAGGGTCTTGCAAAGCTTCTTCAATTTTCTTGGGTTCATTCTTTGAGAGAAAATAGTTGTAAAGACATTCATTTTGAGTGGTTGTTCTAATTTATAAACCACTATCAAGATCACCAATTATCAAATCAGGAGTGTGATCCCTTGCCCATTTCCTAGCTGGTGGAAGATTGATTCTGGACCTTCAAGCTCCCTCTAATTCATTGGCATTTCCTGTTTGTCATTGAAATTCAAATGAAGAGCCTCCCCCTGAGTTGCTTGAGTCTGAAAAGGATTTGGAGTTTCTTAATCCAGATTCTGATGAGTTAGACTCTAAAGAACTTAATTCTATCAGTCTAGACTCTGTCTAGGTAAAGCCTGAACTGTTGGGCTCTGAATTGATTGGTGTTGAATTTTATAGCTCCCCCTTAGAGTGTGCAGGTTCCTTTGTTGTTTCAGGATTTTTTTGAGACTCTTCATCATCATCATCTTCTTCTATCTCAGGATTTTTAAGATTTTCAAATTCCAGTGTTGTAGACTCTGACTCATCCTACAATCTTGTAATCTTTTTGTCATCAAATGCAATATGAATAGATTCCATAACAATTCTGGTTCTGAGATTAAAGACACTAAATGCCTTTGTATTTAGTGCATATCCAAGGAAGATTGCTTCATCTGCCTTGGCTTCAAACTTGCTTAGATTTTCAGGATGTACTTTCAATACAAAGCACTTGCAACCAAATATGTCAAAGTGTGTTAGGAACATATTCATTTGATGATGTACAAAATACTAGAACATGGTCTAGCATAGTTTATCTGTAACAAGTCTTTCTAGTGTATGAACTTTTATATAATCATATTCTAGATGGTCAACATCCATTTATAGATGTCATTTATTCTCAGAAGATTTTCAGAAGAAAATGAACTAGAGTTTGGATGCAAATCAGAGTCTGGAAGTCAATAGGGGTCTATAGACTATTAGAGTCTATAATCTTTCAGAGACTGAAGATCATCAGAGTCTGAAATATTTCAGAGTCTATAAAGCTGAAACTATATGTGGAAGGTGATCAACAAAAATGGAAAACTTCAAAGATAAAGACATTTATATTGCAGATATTCTATGGGAAGGAAAGAGAATTTCAGAAAAAAACTGTCAACTAATAATTAGGAATTCTATTCCTATTGTAATTTGATTTTTTGTTATTAGTTGATAGGCAGCTCTCTATATAAACATTCTATGTAACCTAATATTATAGTCAAATTTTTGTGAGAGTTACTATAAAAATATAGAGAAGCTGCTACGCTTCGTGTACACCTTAGGACAATTTGTATTCATTATTCTTTAATACAAACACAGATATTTTTATTCTCTTATTTTTTTATCTTTTTTAAAATAATTCAAGTTTGATTCTTCAGTAATTGATTGAAACTAAGGTGAAAAGATCACACAAGTATTCAACCCCCTTCTACTTGTGTAACTGGAAAAATAATCGGTATAAGAGCCTATGTTTTAAAATCGATCAAAGATGTCTGGAAACAAAGATGGCAATTCTAATATTTCTATGCTTAAGAGAAATGAATACACCCACTAGAAGGTTAAGATGCTCCACCATCTGGAAGCTACAGACACTGACTATCTTGACATGATTCATGATGGACCCTATGTGCTCTCAAAGCTTGTTCCTCAAACCACTGAAGAAGGAAAAATAATTGAAAAGCACTTTTTTCAACAAACCAAAGGCTGAGTGGTTAAAAGAGGACAATGAGAATGTTCTTAAGGATGCAAAAGTCAAAAATATTCTCTTTAATAGTTTAGAATCCGTTCTTACAAACTGTGTAATATCATGCAAAACTACTAAGAAGATGTTGACAAAACTTGAAGTGCACTGTGAAGGGACTAAAGATGTCAAGAAGAA
This sequence comes from Oenanthe javanica, assembly GCA_008931105.1. Classification (NCBI taxonomy): domain Eukaryota; kingdom Viridiplantae; phylum Streptophyta; class Magnoliopsida; order Apiales; family Apiaceae; genus Oenanthe; species Oenanthe javanica. Next base: position 13,538 of record QRFB01001879.1, on the reverse strand, counting down.
TGCAATGTCTCTGCTAATACATGAGTATGAGTATTTTGAGGCAAAATCTGGGAATCTATTACTGAGATATATGATAGGTTCACAAAACTTATGAATGAGATGACTATACTTGGTAAGGTTTATGATTCTGAAGATACAAACACCAAGTTTCTGAGAGCTCTTCCTGAAGAGTGGGACAACAAAATAACAACCAGAAGAGAAGCAAGGGATTTGGATGAAATCTCCTTGGAAGAATTGTATGGAAGACTCAAAACAGATGATCTAGAGATGCAACAGAGAAAGAACAAGAAGTCTGTGAAAGCAAAATCTGTAGCTCTCTTGATGGAGTCTGAAAGAGAATAACCGGAAGAACTCAAAGAATCAAGAGTTAAATAATCAAAGAAGAAGGGTAAGACTGTTGTTCAATCAGAGTCTACTAATATAGACTCTGATTCTGAAGATGAGATTTATTTGATTCAAATGATGGCTATGTTTTCCAAGAATTTCAAAAGAATGAAATTCAACAAAAGAACTGGAAAATTCAGCAAAAGACCATCATTCAATAAGGAAGATGAAAAGGTTGAGAAGAGCAAAAACACCATAATCAAGCTTGAAAAGGAAAATGTAAAGTGTTTCAACTGTGGAATATTGGGGCACTTTGCTAGTGAATGCAGAAAAGTAAAAAGTCAAGGCAAAGGAAGGGCACTTCTCTCAACATGAAAGGATTGGGCAGATTCAAGCTCAGAGGATGAAATAGATTGTAAAGCATAATATAACGTAGTATGTAATACTGATAATGATAAATCAACTAAGAAACAAAGACAGATAAATAATACTAATATCCAGCACAGAAATCCAGAAGGACATACAAACAGGAATCATACATACATCATTGCAGAGCATTCAAGATTTTTACTGAACGACAGTGAGAGAAGTTCATTAATATGTTCAGGCCTCAGCAACAAATAAGTGTTCAGTAGATTTCAGAATAAAGACAGTGCAATGATTCAAGTATAGTTGTCAAAGGGTTTCAGTGATCAGAAGCAATGGAACAGACCAAAGTTAGTAAGTTGAAACAGAACAAAAATCAAGGGATTTCAATTCAGTGTTAGTCGTTTGTGAACTAGACCAGTGANTCAACCAAGTAACAAAGACAGATAAATAATACTAATATCCAGCATAGGAGTCCAGAAGGACATGATAACAGGAATCATACAAACATCATTGCAGAGCATCCAAGATGAAAGACTTACTGAATGTCAGCGAGAGAAGTTCATTTAAAGTGTTCAGGCCTTAGCAACAAATAAGAGTTCAGAAGTTTTCAGACTAAAGACAGTGTAATAATCTGTGTATAATTGTCAAAGGGTTTCAGTGATCAGAAGCAATGGAACAGTCCAAAGTTAATCAGCTGAAACAGAAAAGAATTCAATTCAGTGTTAGTCGTTTGTGAACCAGACCAGTGCACTAAGCGTCAGCACAACAAGAAAAGAATTGTCTTGATTAATCAGAAGAAAATCAGTTGATCAAGCCAGAAGAGTGAAAATCAAGTAGTAATTACTTCAAGCACTTCAAGAAATATGTTAAGGCAAGTAGTATTGCATTTGGTGGCTCCTACACTCTTGAAGTACTCTAGAGGCGCCACCAACCTTGTATAGGAGCAACAAACCAAGAATAAAGCTAAGTGGAGTCAAGAAGATGGTTTGTGGCACCTGCACAAGGGATTGGGAGTGCAGGCGCAACAAAACTTGTTGTGGCGCCACAGAAGGTTAAGGGAAAGGTTTGTGGCGCTTACACACTGCATCTAGTGTACAGGCGCAACAAAGAAGAATAAGGCGCAATAAACCTTGATCAAAATCATAACTCAAGTAACATGAAGGTTTGTGGCGCCTACACACTACTTCCAGTGTGCAGGCGCAATAAAAGGCACAACATAACTTGTTAGAGGCGCAACAAACTTCTAGAGGCGCAACATACTTCTTTATGGCGCCTACACACCTCCACCACTCTTGCAGGCGCAACAAAGGACTTGAGAATTGTTGGAAATCATTTTCCAAAAAGTCTACAAATTATATATGGGTGAAAATCAATATGAACAGTAAGGTATTCATTCATCTTCAACAAAAGAGATACAGATGGGAGCTCCATTAAAGACAGTCATTTATATCACTCAACTGTATTTCTGTTGTAACATTGATTAAACCCATTGAAGCTAATCATTTGATTAGAAGTGTAGCACCTCAGGGATTTAAAAATACATTGTTATTTTCCCGAATCTTTGTGTTTCATAACTGCTATTTTTATATCTCAAGAACACACACACTTAATCCGCATTTAAACGAAAAATCTACCACATCATATTCAACCCCCCCTTCTATGATGATTTTGGACCAACAATTGGTATTAGAGCTTATTGATTGAAGTTATAAATCAAGATCCAAAAATAGTTTTTCGAAAAAGTGCATTTTTAGATCTAGAAAAATTTATATTGAAATTTCTTTATTATTAAAGAAAATTCAATTTCGAATTTTTCAAAGATTTTAAGTTCACTAATTTTAAGAAGACTATCAATCATCAAGAATTTGAATTAAAATTTTATTTATCAAAATTTAATTTTTATTCGAATTGATTTTAATTTTTAAGAAATTAATTATTTCTTGAGATTTAAAATTCTTCACAGCCATGAGTACCCAAAAACTTAGTAGCATCAAAATCCCAGCCTTTGATAAAAATGAATACATTTTATGGAAGAAGAAGATGTCCACTTTCATTAAATCAGCTAATTCTCAATACATGGGAATTTTAGAAAATGGACCCTATGTACCTCAGAAGCTGACACCAAAAATAGTCTCAGATGACGGCGAACAGATTCCTCAAGGATTTACCCCAAAGGAGCCTTCAGAGTACACTGACACTAACAAAAATCGAGTTGCATGGGATTATAATCTTCAATATATCCTAATGGATTAACTGGACACTACTATGCTGAATTAAGTGATTAATTGCACCGGTGCCAAATAAATATGGGATACGATTGATCTGCTAATGGAAGGTACAACAGAAGTGAAGGAGAATAGGTTGGATATTCTTACATCCCCGTATGAAACGTTCAAGTCACTACCAGGAGAAAGTATCACTCGAGTCTTTTAGAGATACAATAAATTGTTGAATGACTTATCACTGCATGGGAAGGCCTATTCACGTAGGGAGATCAACAGGAAATTCATGTTGACACTACCAGCACACTTGGAACACAAAATCTCTGCCATCAGAGAGAGAAGTGACATAAATGACATATTCATTGAAATTCTATACAGGAAGCTCAAGACTCATGAAATGGAATAAGAGTAGAGAGAAATCATTTATGGGTCAGGTATAGTGGACAGTAAGAATACAGCACTGTTAAAGACTACAACACTTGTAGCCAAGGATTTGGTTGTAACAGAGACCAGCTCAGTAAAGCCTGTTGTTGAGATAGAAGAGATTCTAGAAGATGAAATTTTAGAGAATGCTCAAGCAGGTGATGAAGATGACTTCTACTCAATGGAAGAACGTGAACCCTTGGAAAACAAGACAATGGTCTATATGGCAGAAAAGTTCAAGAACCTCAGGTTTAGGAGGAACCCTAAGTACAAATTCAAGAGTAACTCAAGTAACAGTGGTTCCAGTTTCAGAAACAGCAACTGAGGTGGTTCTTCTTAGGGTCTTACAGCAAAGGTGGTTACAAGACGAGGATGGTAGACCGCAGTAAGTTCAAGTGGTATAACTGTGATGAACCCGAGCATTTTACTACAGAATGCCGGAAGCCTAAGCAAGGAAAAGAAAGAAAGGAGTCGTATGACGAACTTAAGCAAAAGTATGATGCACTGGTAAAGAAGCATCAGGGTAGAGCTTATATAGCCGAGGGAAAGAGCTGGGATGACTCAAACAATGATGAAGAGGAGACATATGGAAATGTTGCACTAATGGCAGACTCTTCAGGGGCATCACCTCAGGCATCCATGGTATCATTTCTTTCTACAGTTGATATGTCTAATTCTGATTATAAGAAAACTGTAGAAGATCTTAGTGTAAAAATGTTTAACATTCACACAAGTATGCTAGCATCTGAAAAAGAAAATGCTAAACTAGTTCTAAAGAATAAAATGCTAGAAGCTAGAAATGAAGAACTAGAGCTTGCATGTGTTAACCTAGAAGATCTGAAACAGAAGATAAAATATCTACAGAATAGAGACAAATGCAACCAGGAAGTAGAAACTACGCTTAGGAATAAAATTTCTGAGTTAGAGTTAAAACTTTAGGCTTATAAGAAATCTGCTAATCTTGTTAAGGAGGCAATAGATAAACAAGTCATAGGTCAGAAAATAGGAATATGATTTGACTATGATAAAAAGGAAGGAAAGAGATATACGGAATCAATTGCTGAGGAAAGTCCTGTGAAGCAAGATATTCCACATGTGTTAAAAAATATTACTAAGCCCCAAAACAAGAAGTTTGTCTTTGAACCCCTAGATGAAGAACAGATGTTAATGAAAGAAGAAATTCTTGCTGAGGATCGAAAGAAAGAGGAAGTAAGTAAAGAGGAGTTGCTTAAGAAATCTGTAAAAATTATAGAACCTAAGGAACAAATTAAAAGTAATTTAGGCAACAAGGATGAAAAGAAGAAAGCTAACAAAAATGGCAAGATAAATGTTAACAAGAAAAATGATTATGCCTATTCTCCAAAAGCAATTAGGAAAGTTTGTAATAATTATAATTCTACTGGTCATCTTACGCATGAATGAAAAAAGATAAAAGTAGTAAAAGAAGAAACTTCTAATGTACCTTCCATGCCTGCCATGTCTATCCCTCATCAACCATGTGGTAAAGTGGGATGCATGCCATGTGTTTTCAACATCATGTCTGCATATATAAACTTAATGAATTCATCATCTAGTACTTGCATGAATACAAATGTGAACATGAATAAAAATCATGTTAGGGCAAAGACTGCTAGTCCTCCTAAGTCTAGGAAGGAAGTCCTTGTTTCTAAGCCTAAAGACATTCCTATCAAGGCTAAACCAAAGGGCAAGGGCACAGTCGATGAGAAAGACAAGGACCAAAAAATTTCTGCAGCTAAATCTGTTTACTTATCTAAGCCTCTTAAACCCAATCAAATTTGGGTGCCAAAGAAGAAGTAATCAATCTGTGGTTGCAGGGCATATCAAAGAACAAGCGTGTCATGTGGATTCTCGACAGCGACTGTTCAAGGCATGTGAATGGTGATAGGGCCCTGCTATCAGATGTGATTGAGAAAGATGGCCCGATAGTGACCTTTGGAGATAACAACAAGGGATTCACAACGGGATATGGCAATCTGGAAATTGAAAATGTTATCATAGAAAATATCTCTCTTGTGGATGGATTGAAACACAACCTTCTAAGTATCAGTCAGTTCACTGACAAGGGCTTCAAAGTAACTTTTAAAAAAGAAATATGTGCAATCCAAAATAGGAAAGATACGAAGCTTGCTCTTCAAGGAGTGAGAAAGGGAATCTTTTTGTGGCTGACTTATTCTCTGCAAGCAAAGGCGAAGCTCAATGTTTCTACAACAAAGCTTCAACAGAGGACAATTGGTTATGGCACAAGAAACTTTCACACCTAAACTTTAAAGCAATGAACTCTTTATTCAAGAGGGAATTGGTTAGATGCTTACCTGAGATAGAATTCTATCAAGAAGGTTTGTGTGAAGCATGTGAAAAATGGAAGTCAAAGAAAGCATCTCACCGAAGCAAAGATTTTTCAGATATTACTGAACCACTGCAACTTTTGCATATGGATTTATTTGGCCCAGTAAATGTCATGTCTATGTCAAGGAAGAGATATGCACTAGTAATTGTAGATGACCTATTTGCACAGGAATTGGAAAATGAATTGATGGCAGAAGAAGTGGGAGTCAAGGAGTTAGGGGAGTATCAAATGCAGAAACTAGTGGGAGTGGAGTTAGTAAGGACATTGAAGAGGAGGTTGATGCTGGTGAATTGGATCCACAGAATTTCATCCATCCTAATCCTCAGTATCAAGGATTGGCTACTTCAAGTAATAGGGATGCAGAACAACTCTTGGGCATTGATCATACAGAACAAAGGACCAGGAATCTGAAGGAAAGTATTGCCAATACAACAGACATATTATGACGCCCTCCCGATTCGGGGTCTAGATCGGGGAGTCACTACCACTCTATATGCATGCACCCTAAACAACAATAACAAGAAAATACGCATAAATATGACCCCGACTACTAGCCTGGACCTTTCAAGGTAATGGTATGAAACAAGCACACAACTACATTCATTTATATTTACATTTACAGGAACAAAATAATATTATTACAACTTCTGAAAATTCTCAAAATCTAATAACAAAATACAAGACTTAACAAAGTCTTTTCCTTCCAACTCTGCCTCGATCCTACCTGTTCCCTCTCAGCCAGCCTAGCAAAGTTCATGTAAGACATGTTCTTCCTGGCAGTCTGCTTAATACGGACCATGATTCTCAAAAGCTGTAGATGTTAGAAAATAAAAGAGTGAGCCACAAAAGCTCAGCAAGTAACCATACAGGTTAAAAAAAACATTTCTACAGGGTTATTTAAGATTTAAAAGTCTTTTCTTAAAACCATGCTGTGAAAATCATTGTTGGACATCATTGTCCCATAATTGTACTCAAAAATCCCATTCAGGGTATTCATTACTCGTAAAACTTTCTTTTGTAAAATCACTGGTAAAAGTACAAGATATTTAAGAAACTGGAAAGTAATAATCATTTCCAAGTATAGGTGTAATCTGCAGGGTTAGATGGATAACAGGAAGTAATGTATAACAATTGAAACAAAGTCAAATCAAGATATATCTGACAGTTGAAGCTGTATATGGCAGGTTATAACAAGGCATTTCATTATTCATTACTAATCATTTCAAAGTCCATTTGTATAAAACTGTCCTTTCATTAGGACTGATTCTTTCAAAACATTTTATAAAACTGTCCT
>QRFB01001878.1:23256-60794 GCA_008931105.1 Oenanthe javanica | reverse complement strand
AAGAGGTTTATACCTATTACTCTATTAGTCTATTACACTTGATAGATGCATTAGTATAGAAACCTTTTTTCTCAAGGCAATTGGCAACAATCTCAACGAAGTCAGCAAGTGAAATTGGATCAGAAAATATGCCAATGTATGTCCAAAAACAAAAGAAGAACATATGTCTGTAAATCAAACTTTATACAACAGCTACAATATTTACTTCTCTACCAGGAGCCGCTAAACTGTAAAAAGGACACAAATAAAACCTTGCAAGAATATGGAATGTAACCATATTTATTCAAGGCACTATATTCTAAAACAATATATATTGAAACAAGTTCACTCCTTCACTAATCACCAGTCACTACATTGAAAAGTAATTTACAGAGAACTAATTATCCCAGACTAGGTCTCATCACTTGTTAGCACATTGATTTTACTACCGGCCAGCAGTCAAACATCTCAGCAATGATAGATGACTCGACTCATGTTAGATTAACCGCGATGGTTCCATGGAGGTTTTTATCTGAAACAATTCTTTTATCACAGCAGAATTGGATACAGGCTTTCTGAAGGAATACTTGACATTCTGGAAGGCACTCTAAAGAGGCAAAACAACTGTAAGCATGCCCAAAACCATACTCCTGTTATCTAAAGTTTGAGTCACGCCAATTGTATCGGTAATAACATACATAAAAAACAGCTGTTTTGTAACTGAACATGCTTTTCCACGAGTTTCATCAGTCCTCGCAGAAAACTTTTTCCTCAGTCTCCTGATGACCCTGAACACAGAAGTGCAGATGTTGAAAAAAAAACTGCTTAAAAAACTTGAAACTAAAAACTAACATGATATAGAATGGCATAAAGCTCAAGTTTAATGACCTTCTCATAGATAAAGTCAGTCCAGGTGTATTTTGCTTGCGNGAGTCACTCCAATTGTATCAGTAATAACATACATAAAAAGCAGCTGTTTTGTAACTGAACATGCTTTTCCACAAGTTTCATCAGTCCTTGCAGAAAACTTTTTCAATCTGTCTCCTGATGACCCTGAACACAGAAATGCAGATGTTGAAAAAAACTGCTCAAGAAACTTGAAACTAAAAACTAACATGATATAGAATGGCATAAAACTCAAGTTTAATGACCTTCTCATAGATAAAGAAAGTCCAGGTGTATTTTGCTTGCAGATCAGCTACGAAACAGAGTAAAGCGCAAAAAAAATTGTTTTGATATATACACATGTACAGTACTGAAAAAATATCACAGTTTCTTTTCACCAAATTTCTTGATAATCGTGTCTTAATTGCTTCTCCATGGACGCTACAAATGTTAATGCCGCTACTTCTTCCCCCGACCCCCTTGCTGCTGCTGCTGGTGGTGTTGCTGGTGATCCGAAACAGAGGCAGCAATTTCACGTGGAGCTGACGCTAGGCGAAACGTAGTTTCGTGGAAAAGATTGGTCCAACAGGCTGACAGTGAGGTGGTATCAGATGAATCGCAGAGCATGAGGATTCTGTGGGAGTTTCCATTAACACCTGTTAGTAGATTGCAATGTTATTTACTCCAATCTAGACTCAATTGTTAATCACGTATATGTATAGATATCAATTTTCTAAAACTCCCCGGTTAATCACTATAACTTTCTCCTGGAACTCTATTAATCAATAATGAAGCATTTAAGTTCTAATGAAGTGTAAGTAATCGGGGGAGGGGGGGGACTTCCTATTGGGTATTCATACTTCCAAGGAAGTAGTACTTCTGCTTTTGTCAACCATCTTTGCTAATGAGTACTTCCCGGGAAGTTAAAATTCCTCGGTATTCATATGTAAACTAAGCAAGCAGGGGCACATTTGTAAAGAAGAAAATATAATCATGTATCTACAAATATACTTAATTTTGTACTGAAAAAGTTTATATCCTCTTGAATTCCAGAGGTCAACCTCAGTAACACTAAACCTATACTGTTTATTTAATGTACTGAAGTATATACCCAACTCCAAATATTTGACGGTAAACCTTTTGGTTTTCTGTAAAGAAAACGAAAGGAAAGGAAAAAAACTTGCAAATTTCAGCCGATTTCTTCAGCTGCAAAATTGACCAGTTAATGATTTTCTTTCTAAATTTAGGTGCATCTGTCGCGTTCATTCCCTGAAAGTGTATAGGTTATATCATAGTTCATGTCTTATCGAAACAATAAATTTCACCACTAATAAATACTTCTATAAAATTTCAAATTATTACATCCCAGAAAAGTAAATTATAAAATCCAATTGAAATCAATAACCATATTTTATATTGATTACATTTGCGTCCTAATACGGAAATGAATTACATATACATATATATACATATCATCAGGAACCTTCAAAGATATATAAGTCCAAGTGACATAGTATATAACGTAGATGATATATCTTGTATATATACAATATATACAAGCATTAGCAATTCCTAACATCAAGTAGGTCATTATAATAATATTGTATTCAAAGCTGCAAGACTACTAAGACCAGAAATTTCTATATTAGAATTAAAATTGAACTCTCTGTCAAATGAATTTTTTAATATAGTTCTCTCTCTAAGATTGCTTTTTAGAGTTTGGGTTGATATTTCAGTGTTTATATGTTTACTTGACTGCAGTTGAAAAACTAAATTCACAGTATTTTAATTAGTTGACAAGTGTATTAAAAGCGTACTATTTGTGCAATCTGGGCTCTTATCAGGTTAAAGTTGTGTTCTAGATCAGACACTGGGAAGGGAAGAATAAAAAGTAATAGCTTCCTCATGACCTCAACAAATATCAAATCAGATTATTAAAAATATGACAAGCACAACTATTACGAACACAAGGACTCGACTAGTTGGATAATGCCGGCCAGTGGCCACTTAGCACACGAGGGCACATTACTTGAAGAGAATTTAAAACTTTAAAAAATTGCAGTTTAGATATTTTAGAGCTTATCAGTGACATATTTCTCATAGATACACAACTCACTCTAGAACAATAGAAGTGAGTTGTGTATCTATGATATATATTTTTAGTAATGTCTACAATAGAATTCATTCGACATATACTTCTGTGATTTTAAACATAACACTCACCGATGCATACTCTGTATAAGGAAGATTAAGATCAGGAAGGTTATTTCTTCCTTTATTGTTACGCTGCTTAATGTTGGTAAAAGCTTCTCGCTCATAGCTTTTGTTCATTGAAGTCCTGGATTGTACATCATGATGTGAGGACTCTCTCTCCTTAAGTTTTTGATGTGCAGCGCTGATAACAGAGTCCATCATTTGTTTCCTCCTCGTACGGACATTTAATAATTTAGAGAATTTCTTTCTACCAGTCCTGTCGAGGAAAACAAAATGGGCCAATTTAACAAACAGCTAACATGACTACATATTGCCGAATATAGGTAGAGAAGGACAGAACATCATCAATGTATTAAGAAAGAGAAGGACAGAACATCATCAATGTATTAAGAAAAACACTTTAGCAGATAAAACAATGCACATTCAAGTAGGAAAAGTATTACTAACAGTAAGATGAAATATAGTTTACTATCCTATAAAGTACAATTGTAAAAGAGTACTAGGTGCTTAGACACCATGGTTATGTAAAGATCGCCTAAAAAGAAAACATCAGAGGTATTAGGAGAGAGGAGAGCATCAACGCCTATTTTTTACCGACCATTTCATCAAAGGTTAATGTACCTAATTAACTAAATATAGGGGAGCAGTAATTTTTTTTTGGTTGATAATTCAAACAGTTATTATTCTTTGCAAACAGTCGAGGACTTCAGTAAAAAAATCCTTTCTGTTTTGGTTCTTCTCTGTTCTCCATTATAGTAATGTATTGTGTGACACCACAGATTCTGGTTCGACAAATTACAATCTTAAGAATTGTTATATACAGCACCAGATAAACGTTGACAAGCTAGTACAAGTATATAACTATACATATCAACTAAAGATGTTCAAGGAACATTTATATCTCTCTACATATATAGAGATGTAAAGGAAAGCCTTCAACTGACCTTCTGAGAACTCTACATACAACAAAGGAGACCCAATGAAAGTGGAGATATACAGATAGACCAAAACGTCATCATTCAAGCATATAGGCTCTTTAAATCTGTTTTAGTCTTTAAAGCTTTTGTAGGAATATAAAATTATAAAAGCATGATTTTGCAGTCTCTAAAGACTGCAAAATAGTTTTTGTAGTCTCTATAAAATAGTTTTTGTAGGAATAGTGAAGAAGGGATGTGTTGGACGGACTCCTTAAAGACACTCTCTAGAGAGGGCATCTGCAAATGAGTTTCGCATCAAAGCCCTCAATCATCCAATTTAAATAGGTTGTTGATCAGCGTTTCACTTGAATCTGTTGTATTTAAAAAAAATTGTGGGTCTGGTTGGGGTTTTATGGGTTACAACTTTGGTTACATATTCCAAGCTGAGAAACGACTCTTCAACAGCATAACAACCATGATTGGAAATGTATTGATAAAGCACGCATGCCAAACAATAATTATCATGTCAAACATCTTTATAAAGTGCCAGCTTATGCACAAGCAGAAATTCAATTAAAAATCATTTTCCTGCAGCCCTCCCATGATCCCATCACAACAAGCTAACAACGGAGAAAGTTAGCNCATCAAAGTCCTCAATCATCCAATTTAAATAGGTTGTTGATCAGCGTTTCACTTGAATCTGTTGTATTTAAAAAAAATTGTGGGTCTGGTTGGGGTTTTATGGGTTACAACTTTGGTTACATATTCCAAGCTGAGAAACGACTCTTCAACAGCATAACAACCATGATTGGAAATGTATTGATAAAGCACGCATGCCAAACAATAATTATCATGTCAAACATCTTTATAAAGTGCCAGCTTATGCACAAGCAGAAATTCAATTAAAAATCATTTTCCTGCAGCCCTCCCATGATCCCATCACAACAAGCTAACAACGGAGAAAGTTAGCACCTTATACTTCAATCAAATAAGAACTGTAGAATAGTAATCATAATCTGAAAGAGTCTTAAAATTTAAGTCTTTTCTACTTAATATTAAGAAAACACTGAATACTAATTAAGATTATGTTGCAAATTTACAGAAGAACTAAGCAGTTTCACTTCACCATGTCTCAATTTTGCATATACAGACTACAATTAGGTTTTTTAGAAGCTTGCTGCTGATTGATAGCTGCAGAATGGGGACTCTTTTTTGGATCGTTATTTGCTCTTTTGACCAGAGCAAAAGGAATCTGTAAAACGAATCACGAACCACAAGAGGCATTTAATTCAATGTTAGTGTCCATAATTGCCAAACTAAGAAAGCAACTAATGTTTGTAAAGTAATTTGGAGAAGAAAAACAAATTACAACATCATTTTGATCATAAAATATGTAACTGCAAGGTCATGAAAGTATGACTTACCTTATAACTCCACAAATATAATAACAATCTTTTAGAGCAAAATATGGTCTCAAAACATTGAAAAGCTAAGGAGGTAATGTCAAGTATAAAATATTTACTTGATAATCTCTTGAACAACGGTAAAAAAATCAAAATTAAAAAGTCTGCAATAACTGATACATCAGATCACACATAAAATCGTTACTTCCATTATTATAGATAAACTGAATAACGACTCCACTAACCTCTCTCATGACTGGTATAAGGACCTTTAGTTTTCTTATATACTATGTAAACTATGGATTTTAGTTCACCTAAGAATTAACACACAAAACACGAAGGGTTACCCTTCAAATTGGGCATGCGAATATATACTTTACCAACACACATTCTGAGCATGTGGACTATGTGCTTGTATAAAAAAATTATTTTATTCAAACTATTACAACTCTATGTGTTAATAAATTAACACCTTTTAACTAATTTGCTAACCTAACAAACATGCTTTGGCACTGTGGTCGAATAATTCAGGCAGGAACAGTCTCTTAAGATGCCAATTACAGTTCCTCAATAAACACAACACTAAATTATTATTATTTTTAATTGAGGCGAACACAAAGGTGATGGAAAAGGAATTGCGTGAACCAATAATTTCCATAGATCTATTTCTTTAATTAGGTGTTTAATAAGATTGAATTCAACAAAAACAAGGGATCTTGTCGGCAATCAAAACACACACAAAACACAAGACACAAACATCCACTTTACATAAAAGGATATGCAAATGCAAATGAAGTTGGATAAATAATCAATTAAAACTGCATCACCACAACACAAACAAACTCAATTCAGATAAAAACAAACAAACAAAAAAGAAGGAAGTCTCACCAAATCCTCATCGGGAGAATCATCAGATACCACCTCATTGTTAGCCTCTTGGACCAATCTTTTCCACGAAACTATAGTCGTTTCGTCTGGAATCAGTTCTACGTCAAATCGCTGCCTCTGTTTCGGATCACCAGCAACAACACGAGAAGCAGAGGCATGGACAGGGGGACGAGCAGCGTCATAAGCATCTAAGGCGTCCATGGAGAAGCAATTATTATTAACACACGATTATCGACAAAAATGGTGAGGTGAAATTGGGGGAACCAACGAGGCGATGGTGTATAAGGAGAGAAATGTAACGAGCGTGTGTGTATTGTATGTATACATATATAGAGATAGAGACATAAAAAGTGGGTTGCGGATGGGCAGAGAGTAATAGAAATTGTCTTTTTCCACCAAATTTCATACACATCTTTATTTCGCTCTCTGTTTGTTTCTCGGATCATACTGTATTATAAAAAAAACGATCTTATCACAATTTGAATTTATTTTTAAAACTTAGTATGTAAAATTAAAAAAAATTAATTTTTTAATATAAAAGTCGTATTTAATTTAGATTAAACTGATTATTAATAATTTTTAAAAAATTATAATTAATTTAAAATATTATGCATAATTTATGGAGGGGTGGGAGAATTTATGTCTAAATTCAATTTAATTTCTTATATTTAAGGATTGTATTCAATATATATTATAAAGGATTTTTTGGGATTTTAGAAATTCAGGTATATTTATTTTAAATTTTAAAATTTTGATTAAAAAAATTATTTTTTTAAAAAAATTTGATTTATTTATTTTATATTTTATATTTTTAAAAAATATGATAGTGTTCAAATCTTGACGAATTCTTTTATTTAAACGATGGATATAGAATTTTTTTTATTCGTTTAAAATTTACAAGATTTTGAAAGATTCTATTTAAATTTATAAGACTCACTACACGAGAACCAGTGTAGAATTAAAATTAATTACAATAATTTGAATGATCTTATTCCATAAAATTTTATCGAATTCAAAATTTTTATTTTTGATTAAAATTGATATATTTTAAATGTGTTTGTATATAAATTAATGTGAAAAATCTTAAAAATGATAATTTTAATTTGAATGACTTACAAATAATTAGGGATGATAAAAAGCAGAGCGGTGTTGAATTTTTTGACAAAATCCATGAGTAGTCGAGCAGCAAAAGGCCAAGTCTATTTTGCAGGCCTATCCATTACTAATACAAGGTGCGCATTTACAAAAAGCTAGTACAATACTATTTGACTATTGGTGAATATAGGCGGTTGTGCAATTTAGGGATTTGACTATTTGTTGGTATAAAAGCTCGATAAAAGGCCCAATACATCACTATTTTTAATTCAAATATTCACAAAATGACATTATCTGAGGAGTTGGGCCAAAATGGCACCAGAGACGCTACATAGAATAGCGTCTTGTTATTTTTGTCCTATACGTTACAAGATATAACGATTAGGATTTTTTTTAGCCCTACATGCTACATCATGTAGCGTTTAGGGTTTTTTTAGTTCAACATGCTATATCGTTTAAGGGTTTTTTAGTCCTACACGCTACTTCGTGTAGCGTTTACAATTTAACAATTTTTTGTTTTTTTGTTTTACTCCTAATAAATAAATAATAATAACATAACTCAAAAACCAAATACACATAATTTAACCATTTTTAATATTTTAGGGTTCATCAATTTCCTAATTAAGTTTTAGAAATATTAAACTTAAATTAAAGATTAAATATTTGAATTTATAAGCATGTAATAGAATGTTCAACGATTTAGGATTTAAGGTTTAGGGTCCTAAACCCTAATTAAAGTTAATACCCTAATTTAATCATTTTAATATTTTAGAGTCCATTAATTCTATAATTGAGTTTAGATTTTAGAAATATTAAGGTTATTTTTTTTAAAACTCAACATTAACTAGCGTTTTTATAAAAAGTTTCAAAAATTATAATTTTATAAAACAAATAAAATTAATAAAAAAAGTTTAAAAATTTTATATTTTTCAAAAAACCTCTAATATTTAATATATAAAATTTAAAATATCTTAAACGCTACGATTCATTTATTTTCAAACCGACCCTTTACCTTATTTGATTGATGCAGAGCGTGGGGCTAAAAAAAAACTTAATCCGATATTACGTGTAAGCCTAAAATATACCCTAAAGGCGATGTAGTCGTAGCGTTTCTGAGTGTTATTTCAATCCATTTTTCAATCGTGTGCGATTTTGATCATTTTGAATAGAAATTGTGCAACAAACAACACCCTGAGAGCCGGTCGCATAACAGTTGAATTAATATTTGGGATGCGTTGGAACAAAGGCATTGAATCTCCTTTGGATATATGTATCACTTGGATCTGCCTCTACTAACGCCACATAGCATAGCAAAGCTTAATCTCAAGCTGTTGTTGTTAGTAGAAGCAGATCCAAATGTTACACATATTCAATACCCATAACGCTATTCTCACTTGCGCCTCCTCCTATTATCAACCTCACTCAAGGTATGCCTGCTAGAATACTCGCTCTGATTCATACAAGTAGCCCTGTATATTGTTTACCTCGGGATCTTTTATCTTGTTTGATTTTTTAGTTTCAAATTAATTGAACTTTGACTATAATTTAGGTATATTATATAATTCTAAAAATTATATTATTGTTAATAATATAATGAGTGCCGTGAAGTTAATGAGTTTGTGAAAAGGTTATTATATATCAGCAGAATTTGAAAATAAAAATTGATGTTGAAATCATTGACAGATCTCAAGGAATGGGCCGAAAATAAAAGATCTTAAGGATTCCCTATTAATAAACCAATAAAAAAGTTAAAAATATTATAAGGAAATTGTGTAGACAGAGGTAAAAAAAATGGACAAGTGAAGCAGAAATTAAAAGAATGATAAACAAGGAAGAATGTGACTAATTCTTGTGGCATTTATTTAGATACTTATAAATGCAGGGTCAAAAAGAATGTCACCTGGGCTACAAGCCTATTCTCAAAGATCTTGAATAACAGTTTCCAAATCGAAGTAAAGCGAGTTACTGTTTAGTGATAATTTATTATTTCTTCAAGTACTGTTTAGCCCTAGTTTTGATCACTGTGCTAGAAGACATCTCGTACATATCCTATAAAATCTCATGGGACTCGTGTATTTTAACTGAGAGCTAAAGTGCAAGTGTGTTGCAATTTTTTACCCCTCCTGCATGTTTAGTTCCTGGTGCTTGGCTTGGAAGGCTGGCATTGGAAGTTTCAAGTATTGGTATGTTGCTAAAGTGGAACCCATGTATTAATTGCAAACTCATATATTTCATTTAGAAGTGCTCTGACAAATTAATCAAATCTTCAAGGTTTTGCAAGCCAAGGAAATAGATTTTTCGTAATATGCTCAAGTTTTATTCTTAACCAGTAAGATTATCAGTGGCAGTCACTNAAGTGTGTTGCAATTTTTTACCCCTCCTGCATGTTTAGTTCCTGGTGCTTGGCTTGGAAGGCTGGCATTGGAAGTTTCAAGTATTGGTATGTTGCTAAAGTGGAACCCATGTATTAATTGCAAACTCATATATTTCATTTAGAAGTGCTCTGACAAATTAATCAAATCTTCAAGGTTTTGCAAGCCAAGGAAATAGTTTTTTGTTACAAAATGATAATCTGCTCAAGTTTTATTCTTAACCAGTAAGATTATCAGTGGCAGTCACTTATCAATACTGCGCTCTTCCTAGTTCTTTAACGTTATAAAATCAATCATTCTAAAATTGGTCTTCTTTCATTATTTATATAGAACAAAAGGGGCTAATGAATGGACTATGCATCCTTGGATTCACAGCTATCACAGTTTGCTGTCTGACAGTGACCAGCTACGTCTCATTTCAATACCAAATACTCATCCTGCTAGGTGTGCAAAATTTATTAATCGTTACTACTTAATAACGTCTCTGCCGCAGGCGGACAGTTGAATAGTTGACGAGTACCCTTAAAACCAATCAAAATCGTTTAAATCACATTGTGAATGCATTTGCCTTATGAATACCTTAATGTTTCAAATGTCACTTAGCTGGCCTATTGAAACAGCGCAAGAAGAACTGAAGGGTTTTTTTCCATGTGTGGTGGTGATTTTGTCGAAGTTTACAGTGAACCAAGCCAAGTAGCTAGGTTTTTGATATTGATGCAGCTAATTAACTTCGGAATTTAGATCTTCAGTGTAGCCTATAGTGCCAATGCTCATAAATAGACCTCCATGCTCTCTCTCTCTCTCTCACTCACTCTCACACACACAATATCACCCTGAATACGAGGTAGATTTTCCTGACTTCAACTTAGACCCGCAAGGACATGGGCGATATTTGTGGAGGAAATAGAGTGAGGATTTAGGACCACAAAAAATGCAAGGATGGAGTTTTTGTTACTTAGTAGACCAGAGAATCTATAAGAGTTCTTTTGCTAGTTGGGTGTTATGTTAGTATCTGTATGATTGCACTTAGTTTTTATGAGTCTAAGTAAAGTGTAGGTAGCAGAGGTCCTGTAATAAGTTGTTTTAAGCAATGGTGTACGAAGAATGTGTGATCAACCTTGGTGATACTCCACTACATCTGTCTCTCTAATTTTTTAGTTTTCACGCAGTTCTTCCTTGTCGCCTTTTTCACAAATAAAACTAATATAATTCTAGGTTAGGATTACATAATATATCAGTTCTTCCTGCACATAAATTATGGTCTGCAGGCTGGAAATGTTGATGCAGTGATTCTCTTTTAATATAAATTTTCCATTTTCCAGGAAAAGCAATTGAACTTAGTTTGGACGATGTAAAAAAGGGTTGCTCTAATTATGGATTTCAGCTGGAGGTAATTTGAATTTGCATAAGCTAAATTGTGTTGAATTAAAATGTGAGAAGGTATTTAGAACTTCATTCATTTTGGTAAACAGAAAGAAAAGTCAATTTAGACCACATATACGACAAATGCTCAGTCAATGATCCAATTAGGCTTCTCAACTTCTATTATATAAGGTTAGTATCAGTTGTTCATGCATCTGCTTTCCTGTTTTGACATCATTATTTTTGTTGTACGATGTACAAGTGTACAACTGCGTAGAAGCTATTTACTATATGGACTAATAGGAATGTGTTAGAACTTAGAACATGTCAAGAACATTATTAAGAACATATGAAGACTTGATTTTATATGTGATCATCTTTAACACTATTGTAATTTTATAGTGCTATTAGACCAACCAATAAAACCGTCAAAAATGCAATATGTGCATAATGTATTTTTCACCCTTTGTATGAGAATAGTTCAGTTCAAGTCTGCAGTTTGAACTCGTTGCTTCCCCTATATTCTCCATGTATAACATTACATCATTTATTTATATTGCCTAATCCCGTGATATCCAGGATCGACTGCCTATTTGAACAAGTCCTGTGCAGCTTTGTACCTTCCCCCTTGGCTAAGAAAGTCTACCTTGTAGCATTAGACTACATAACATGGGGATACAAGTTAAAAAAGGAATGACATCAGTCAGAAGACAAGACTTATTCCAGTCATGGTATTTGTCCTACCCATGTTTCTAATTATTATTTCTATTCTATCAGAATTGGTTTTGAGTTTTTGGTTATATGCCACTAAGGGAGGCCTTGATCACTAGTGTGAGATCCCATTTTGACTTTGTAAATTGTGACAATAGGCTGTAAAGAAACCTTTATCTAATCAACAGCATCCATACAGCTTCTTTGGGATGAAAGAAAAAGCTTAAATGAAGAGTTGCTTACTCTAAAGAATGATAATGCTCTACTAGTCTTATTTCCCAATCAGTGGCTGTTACTTCTAGTCAAGGACTCGAACTGAAGTAAAATAATGTTATTCTTCATATAATTTTTAAGCACAAATTCTGAACTGCAACTGTTTTGTAAACTTTTTGAGACAAATCAGAGTTTCTGCTAATATTACATAGATAAAGAATAAGGGCACTTTGTTAGGATTAACTCAATTCGATGAATTACTCAGTGAGATAAATGGGGAGCTCAATAATATCAGTTATTGACTCACTTTAGGAGAGAAAACATAGTGCATGCTGAGCTCTGCATTGGCTCAATAGTAGTTTTATCATGGAGTAGATAGAGACGCTTGGTGCTTGTAGTGAATAATAAAATGGTTTTTCAACAGAGGGTTTGGTAGGATGTAGACAACTTTGGAGGGAGAAACTGATTTGATTACATTAAGGCTGTGTTCGCTTGAATGGAATGGAATGAAATTTATACTATTATTTGGGTGTGATTAGGGAAAATGTTTATAATTTTCATTCTTTCCTTCATTCCATTCCATTCCAAACTATTTGAACTAGAATTCTAACCCACATGTTTTGAAAGGAATCTCCATTCCATTTTTTCACCATTTTCCCTACAATCCTCATCATAACAAATTTAAACTCCCTCGTGTTTATTCACAATTTCACTCATACATTCTTCTTTCTTCATAAAATTTGTTTATAATTTTCCATTCCATTCC
The DNA here is from genome assembly GCA_008931105.1 of Oenanthe javanica. Taxonomy (NCBI): domain Eukaryota; kingdom Viridiplantae; phylum Streptophyta; class Magnoliopsida; order Apiales; family Apiaceae; genus Oenanthe; species Oenanthe javanica. The sequence continues at coordinate 47,989 of QRFB01001878.1, read as the reverse complement.
TTTCTCATTCCATTCTCACCAAGTGAACACAACCTAAATGTCATATAAAGAATATAGTGATACCTCTCAGGCTCTCACACTATTGTTACTTCATAATATATAGAAATGAAAATTGTGAAAAGAAAATAAGTTTCTGTAGTTTTTTATTTCTTACAGACACCAGCCACAGTTATGGTGTGCACACAGCATGTTGTCCACTAATACAATAATGCTACGTCAGTATATATGCATACTCATGGTAAAACAGTAAAGTTATAAACTGAAAATAGAGGACAAATGTATATGGATTTTTTTTTTGTTAATTAAAATATGGAGTTTGTGACAAGATAACTCAAAAGGGAATGTTAAGATGTTTTGCGGGAAGAGGAACACATTTAAGCACCTGGAGATTATTGAAATTTGTTAAGAAACTTAAAGCTGTATCTGTAGTAGTATAAATTGTACTTCTTGAGGTTTTGATATCATATTTCAGTTTATATATTATAATAGTTTTCTCCTTATTATAGTGCTATTATGAAGTAATTTTAGCTGATCCTTTAATTGCAGAACCATAATTACACTGCATTTTGGACAATGCGGAAGGGAGCAGTAGCAAATTCACTGCCTTAGAGCAAGTCCAACAGTTCACTAGAGCTTCCTTATAAAATATTATAAAATATTGTGTCCTAGTGATTTATGACATTACTTTTTTACATGCACTCCAACAATATTCCTTATCATCCTTCCTTATTATTAAAATAATAATATATTTGAATTGTAAAAAAGGAGGGAAGGGAAAAAGAGTGTGGAAAAGGAGGGAAAATAATTTTTTATTAATAAAAGTGAATTAAGGACTTGCTAGGACATGCTTAAAAATATGGAATGGGAGAAATATCTTAGCATTTTAAGTAACCACTAATGAGCTGTTGGAGCAACTTCTTTCGTTATATTCTTTATATTTTAACTCGGGACATGATTTAAGGAAGTTTTTGGACTTGCTCTTAGTTTATTACACTGACCATGTGCAATCAACCAAAATTGGAAATTTCTATAGAATACCACGATTAGTTGTATACTTAAATTTACCTGAAAAGGGAGTGAAAGACATACTACATAGCACCTCACAATACGTCAGTTGATGATAATATTGGATAAGAATTACTTGGCCATCCCTAGAATAAAGTTTAACAGACATTTGATTGATTTAAACAGAGTTGTCTACAATAGCTTATGGATTGTAATATTCTTATTTTTTTGTTTTGCTAATTGTTGGTTGTGATATTCTTGCAGAAATAAGTTTTACTTCTAGATGCAGTTTCAAGTCTATTTTATTCTTTCTTGTATTGGGGTAAAAAGGTACTTGTATGATTGTCTTGACCCTGATTTGCCTCCTTTTTTTTTGCTTTAAAAATGAAGTCTATAACTAAAAATTATGGTCTATAGTTGCCCTGTGTTAGTATTGTTAAAATCCTGCAGCCCAGTTTTGTGTTTGGGATGCCGATGCTATTTTCAATTTATTCTGGTCAGAAAGATTGGGCGACAGCGTTTATTACCCAGTTCTAAAGAAACTATTGAGAACAATATATTGTACAGTATGATCGGACAAATAGAAAACAGATGTACATGAGTACTTTGAAGACCTAAGTGTTGAACAATAAGACCTAATTCTAGTTGCAGTTATGTCTGTATCCTTAATTTCTTTATTGTGTCAAGAAGAAGAGTTTTTCTGAATCTGCTTTTGGACTAGTAACCTCGTTAACAGCTAAATTGTGGTATTGTTGAAATATAATATATGATCCCTCCCCTCAACAACTTGAGGTTTTGGGAGAAGCTGAGGTTTCGAGTTTGATTCCCTATTATTCCTAATATTCTAAAATATTTAATATGAACACCGAGGCAAATGATTGCCCCAAAGATAAGCACTAGTGATTCACATTTCGACTCAAAAATGGGTTCTTTAGTATGTGAAGTGTCTTTCTTATCACCGCTTTCCAATTAAATTTAAATTTGCAAGGTTAACTTGGTGACGAGGGAGAAGACTGATGACATTATGTTAGATAAAGATGACCAAAACTAAACGAAATCCACCCAATATACCTCACTTTTGTAAGTAGGGTGTGGTGAGATGGACGAAGAAACCTACCCACATTTGGAATATTGTATTGAAGATGACTAATAGGCCTGGAATCGTGAGCCAAGTATATGCAGTGTTTTGCATGACATTGGCCACTTAAGTTTTAGTTCTTTCAAAATCCTGGTTAGTTCAATATTGTAGCTACGAGGAATAAACATTACCATCCGTTCACAATATTTATCTTTGACCAGTTTAGTGACCGTCTTACAACGAAGTTAAATATATATATAAGATAGTAATATTGAGTCGTGCTATATAACAAGATTCAGAATCCAATATTTCTTGGCACTAATCAAGAAGGCCAATTTCTATACCAACCAGCCCATGCAGAGACTAAACCACTAATCCCAAGCGTAACTGCATGGTTGCAGAATGGATTCGGTTCGATATCTGCCACCCCAATGATCAAGTCTGCCACGTTCGCAGCCACCCCCATCAGTCTCATCGTTCTATCGTCTCTCAATTTTTTCACTTCCTCGTCGATGTCTGATGGTTTCTCCAGCAGAATTCTTTTTTGTTTTCTAACACCTTATCTTATGAGAATAAGGTCAGATATAATGAAAAATATATAGCCAAAAGACTCACCAAATGCAGATATGAAGCTCATTCTTCGTGCTAATTTCGGATCCAACACTTCAATTCTTGACAACCAAAGAAAATGATCGAAAAAGAAGTAGACCATTTCTCCAGCATTGGCGAGCACAGCTAGTAACTGGAGTGTCTTGTTAGAGCCCGGGGCTCGTCGTATTGCATTGAAACCAGTGAGAAATCGACCAGTACGAAAGGCTTTCCGGCTCAAGCCAGATGCAACTTCCCATTTCTTGGCCCTCAAGGCTATATTTGGGTTTGAGATTTCAACATGAAAGTTAACAAGCTTGGAAACATATTGGAATGTTTTTACAAGCTTGTCAATACCATCTCTTTTTGCTAAGAAAACTACTAGCTTATCAACTGTGTCATTCATAATTCACTACTCTAAGAGATATGTAATGAATTGTTTGTATGTATAGCTTGAGGATTGTGTTAAATTCCTGTGTATATGGTTATGTTAACATGAAGCATAGCCACAGATTTGGGTGTAATGGGATAAAATTCTATATAACAGACCCTAATAATGTTCGGATAATATTGTGGTGAATATGAAATGCAGTGACTAGAGACAAAAAAAATTGGAATTATTCTGGTTTTTTTATATTTCCAATCTTATTTCGTAGACACACTGCGAGGCACACGTTAACATATGGTTTTTTTTCCTGGTCAAAGGACTCAAAGCTTATTTACTTTTTAAAATAAATAATATTTATGTTTTTTTAAAATATTTTAATTTTTTTAAAAAAGTGTAATCAACCGACTAAACTAATATACCAAATCAATAATAAAACCATGTTTCGATTATAATAGTATATTATAGATGTTGTTAAGTACAAGACAAATATATTTATATTAATTATTATTATTTTAAAATATGTAATATAATTAATCTGAAGATCAAATGATCACCCGATCAAATTTTATGAAAAAAAATATAATATTATAATAATAAATAATTAAATTTATATAAAAAAGAAAGTATCAATAAATATTAAACCTGTGTAATTAATGAGATGTCACCAAAATTGAAAAAAAAGGAAGTATTCATAAATAGTGAAGTAAAAAAATATATATCAAATCTAGTTGGGGATATTCAGTTATTATATATATTCCTTTCGTCTTAAAGTATTTGTTTATTTTGACTTTTGTACGTAAATTAATATACATTGACCATATATGTTTATTAAATATTTTTAAAAACTTTTTTTTGTAAATAAAAATTTAAATATTAAAGTTTTATTTATAAAATGAAAATAAAAAATATTTAGTGAAGATATGTGGTTAATGCACTTTAAGTTATTATGTAACTGTAATATCTCAATCTCACGTCGAGTAGATGTGGATAAGATATTTGGTTAATGCACCTTAAGTTACTATGTAACTGTAACACCCTAGTTTCACATCGAGGAAGAGTATTACTACTAAGTGCACCAACAAAACATGATCTTTTGGGGGTCTGTAGTGGGCTTGTGGATTACCCAAGTTGTTGTATTTGGGTCAGTATACTTTGGCTTATTTTCGAATTTAGAAGTCGGGACTCGAGATTTGACCCGGATTGTCACATTTGGTATCATAGCCAACTCTCGAAAGTTTGATTCGTCAAGTTACCGGAGATAGGGACACGAAGACTGGTGGTATTTGTTAGTGTTGGTGTCCTAGAGACAATACTTTATGATAAACAGTTAAGGATTATGTTTATTTGATTATTTAAATAATATTTATTATGTCTTTATTTACTGCGTTATAAATTGAAAGCATAATAAATGTCCTTGGAATATTAATGTGAATTATATATATTTAAGTATGTGACTTAAAAATGAGATTATATGAAAAATATTATATTCCTAAAGTTCCCTAGTCAAGTATTATTATTTAAGGACAATAATAATGCAATAAGACTAGCATGTTTGTTGACAGATGACCACATCTCATTGGTCATAGGTATGGTGATACTAAAGTCAAGAACATAAGTGCATGTATCAATGCATGGCACTGGACTGACCCGCTGTGAGAATCTATATGTTAATAAGTGTCATAAGAAATTCCCACTGTGATAATGATGTAATGATCCTTAGACTTGAAATCATTATATTTCTATACGAGAATTAATATACTTTGATTACACTCAAAGTTACCTTTAACCGGGTAATGATAAAGGTGGACATTGGGTATGCTATGAATCGTATGAGAAATATGAGATAGATATAGGATTTAACCCTCCTATTTTAGGAGCGATATTATTGGCATCTTGATTGAGTGAGACTATAAAATGTATGACCATGCTCAAATGTTGATTTGATTAATAGTTTACTCATTGATCAACGAAACCCGGATTAAATATTGAAGAGGATGACACATTACATATCTCGAGTTTGATCTATAATATAAGGTTAAAGGGATTATATTACATTGTACATTATTCACGAAAGGTTTAATTGAATCACCAATTATTATTATTACTTGGGTAGCAATGATGTATTACTAGATGCCGCTCATTGTTTATAATTTTATTATTGGAAAATAAAATTATTGTCAACGTAATAATAACCTAAAGGGTCACACACAAAGAACGTTTAAACGGAGTGTTATTTAAATTATGAATTTAAATATTGTTATTATTAATTCGAATTTATTTATTTAATTAATTAGGTGAGACTTGATTAATTATATATATATTAGAATTCGAATTTGATAATAACATAAATCCGAAATCTGAATGGGTTTTAAAAAAAAGTCCAATCAGATTAGGGTTTTGGCCCAAGTCTCTCTCTCCCCTATATATACATAAAGATGTATAGTTTATGAAGAACAGTTTTATAATTTCGTTTTTGATAAAACCCTAGCAGCTCTACGTTTTTGAGAGGCTAGAGAAAGAGATAGACAAAGAGGCAGAAACAGGCTAGTACCTAAATTCGGTGATCGTTAGACGATACGACGTTCGTGTGGATACCGATAGAGAGCATATATTCGTGAAGGGCTGCTGTGATTCATCGCTTCTGGACCTCTATAATCATCACAAGGAAAGTTTTAATAAGGTACACATCTGATTCTCCATAATCATCCGTCAATTATACATAGATCCTGCGTTTGAGATTCGTTATTTTTATTATTTAGTGTAATTCCGCTGCGTATATGTGCCCGAATCCCAACAGTATTATCCCACAATAGACATAGGTTCGGAGGTGGGATACGAAGCCAACCAGTATTATCCTACAATGGCTAGAGAGGTACGATATGGGCCTATGAGGTATCTGTTCGGCCTGACGAGGACGTCAGGAATTTAAGTGAGGGAGTTTGTAACACCCAAGTCCTACATCGAGTATATTGAAATAATTTGTTCAATATATAAGTAAAAGTACTACTACTAAGTGCACCAACAAATCATGATTTTTTAGGGGTCTGTGGTGGACTTGTGGATTACTCAGGTTGTTGCATTTGGGTCAGTTTACTCTGCGCTTATTTCAGATTCGGAAATCGGGACTTAACCTGATTTTTGAAAAAAAACTCTAGATTTGACATGAGTTGTCACATATGGTATTCAGAGCCAACTCTCGAAAGTTTGATTCGTTAAGTTGCCGGAGGTGGGGACACGAAGACTGATGGTATTATCTCACAATGGACAGAGGTCCGGAGGTGGTAACACGAAACCAGCCGGTATTATCCCACAATGGCTAGAGAGGTTCGATCCGGGCTCATGGGCTATCTGTTTGGCTTGACGAGGATGTCAGAAATTTAAGCAGGGGAATTTGTAATACCCCTATCCCACATCGAGTAAATGCGGATAATTTGTGGTATATAAGTAAAAGTATTACTACTAAATGCACCAACAAATCATGATTTTTTGAGTACCCCTGTGATTGGCTTGTGGATTACTCAAGTTGTTGTATTTGAGTCAGTATATTTTGGCTTATTTTCGGATTCGAAAGTCGGGATTTGACCCATTTTTTGAAAAAAGACTCGATATTTGACCCGGATTATCACAGTAACAGTCAAAGTGGATAAATAATTAGTTAGCAAAAAATAAAAGTGGATAAATAATTTAACACGGAAGAAGTATGCAAATATAATATAAAAATATATTTTATTTATTCAAAAGACTATTTTATTAAATAGTGATATTTTTAATATTTTATATTTAAATTACAACTAAATAGATCTTTTTTTTCACTTCAGGACTAAAATTAATCTCACGTGTACCAAAACCTTGCAAAACATAACAAAGGTACCAAACTGCCACTCATACAAACATATGAGAAATTATCAAATTTATATATAAAAAAAGAAGTATCCATTAACACCAAACTTATGTAATTAATGAGATATCACCAAAACTGAATAAAAAAGAAAGTATTCATAAAATAAAAAAAATTACCAAATCTAATAGGGATTATTTAATTATTATATGAGAAATTCTATATTTATATTAGTTATATTAAATAAAATTTTCATTCCATAACGTTATTAGTGTCATTTTATCATGGACTAAAATTAATCCTCAACCTCATGTGCACCAAAACCTTGCAAAACATATCAAAAGTACCAAACTGCCACTCACAAGTTACACCAACATATTCTGTCGGTCCAAATTAATTATTTTGTTTGATTTTTCTGTGTACATATGATATATAATTAAAAATTATTATAAAAAGTATATCATCATAAAATATATTTAATTTATTTTAAAATATATTTTTCAATTTTTTGAAACCATAAAAGAATAATTTTTAACTTTTAATTAAAGTTGAATCGAATTTACTATAAAAAAAGTTGTTAATTTAGGACAGAGTAAGTAATACTTGGAAACAGTAAAAAACAATCCCCCTCCGCACCCTACTTAAAAAAAATAAAATAAAAATAATATCAAAAAATACATACATACATACACACACAGATATATATATATATNCACACATATATATATATATATATATATATATATATATATATATATATATATATATATATATATATATATATATATATATATATATATATAAACTAGGCTACATGCCTACATACAACAAAAGTAACCGAAGTAGAGAGGTGTGTGCGTGTATATATTGTTATTGTTATTGTATCCCTCTCTTCTCCGCCCAACCAGCCATCTCCCGATCGCCGACATTCATTTTTCTCCACCTATACATACAACTCTCTCTGTAAGTATAATGCCCGCCTCTCTCTCTCTTTATATACATCAATCTATTTATATACAATTCTTACTCTTTACGTGTCTTTTTTATGTCTATGTATTAGCTATTTAATTCCATTTTCGCGGGTTTTTTTATGTATGTTTATTTTTTCTAGGGTTTGTGATTAATTGTGTGTAATCAGGTGATACAGTGCGATATAATACAATACAATGCCTTTGTTTAAGAAAAAGCCTTTTGGTTTGGTGGATAATCCAACTGATTTGAGCCCTGATGAGGGTGTGTTTCAAGTCCGCTTTACGAATGAGATTTTTCGAGATTATCGATAAACCCTAGATAGTCTTGGTTTTTTTGGAATTGTCGAGTTTTATGTGTATGCGTAGTCTTAATGTTGTTGTTTTGTGTGTGGATTTTTTGTGTTTGGTTTTAGTGAGTATTTGAATCGGATTTGTTTGTATCGGAAGAGATGTTGGACGTGTAAAGTTACGGGGAAGATTAACTTGACTTTTGAAGAGGCGCTTATGTCGGAGAAAAGGGCCATTGAGAAGGTTCAGCAGTTCCCGAGTAATTTAGTTGCTCCCGTGCTTCGGGAAGTTCAATTTAGTATGAGCTCTTTAAACTCTTTATGTGTTGTATTTTTGATGATTTGTTAATGTTATGTTGTGTTGGCTTGGTATTTGGTATGGTTTATGTTTGATGTTGAGCTACATTTTTGTTATGGGTGTTTTTTGAAATGCTAGACCGTGTTAAAGATACGCAAAATGGTTGGTTTTTGATATCTCGAGGTGTGTTCAACCTAATGCTTTTTGATAACAGTGAGTTTTAGGGTTATGAAGTACGAACGTTGTATTTCTAATGATGAGGCAGTAACGAGGTCACTATATATTAAACATGACAGTTAACTAAAAATAGGCGGGTGCTGATTCATTCCCCCCCCCAATCCCCCTTTATTCTTTGTAAACCCTAACTTTTCTCTCGATGTTATTAAAACTATCCTCTCTTTTCGATTTCATGTTAACAGATATTTTCAGTTTAAATTTAATAGGCAAGTATAACAAATTTTTGCATCACCTCAGAATTTAAGTATGTACCGTTTCTTTCCTTCGTAGTAATCACAAATCAAAGCAACAATAGTAAAAAAATAAGCCTTAAAAACTGAGTCATAGTTTAACATTTTCTGATAAACCTTCCTTCCATTCAATGGTTATCATCTAAATTTTTATTCCTTTCTCTACGTTTTTTTGGATATGTTAAGATTTTTCTTTTCTAACTTTCAGATCTCCTAGTTTGCTCGTATAGTTCCAATAACCTCAAATTGGTCTTTGTCACTGGATCACTGCCACAAATATTTGTTTCATTTCCCATTCTTCACCATATAATGCACCTGTTCTCTCTCAAGCCCCTTAGGTTCATAATTTCATATAGAGGATGGATTAGTTGGCATATAGAAAAATCTCTTTGAATACAGCAGGCTGTGCTAGTATGCTGTGAATAAATACCCCCTTTGCTTTGTTTGGGACCAAAAAGATTGCGGGAGAATGATTTAGGGTTCTGTACACATTGTATAGTAATCTTTTACCCTTTCAGCCGATAAGCTAAATACATATTAAAATTACAGAAGCATAACTGTCTTAAATTGTAGAAAAGATAGATAAATCAGAAATCCCTCGCCATAAGAGCAATATTTTGATGGCCATTACCTATTTTGAAACGCTACTCCCTACTTTGACAATTTAATCTCAGGCTGAAACCTCCAAAACTTTTGTTTATGGACCCAACACCTCCAATCCTATTGTTGAGAGGTAGAAAGATTGATTTTCTCTTCTTATTTTCCCTTTTTATATTTAGATTGCCCAATATGCTATGTGTATAGAAAAAGTTGAATTAACTGTACATGATGATTTATGGAAATAGTATCATTTTCTCTCTGTTAGAAGGAACATATTATTATATCATTATATGCGTATGTGTAAGTGTATTTATGCATCAATATTTATCTCTATATATTAAATGCGTGTGTGTCTAGATTGATGGAGTGGGGATGGGGATTTAAGTCTTGTTAGTTGTGAACAGACATACTTCAGGATTTAAGAAATACTCTAGATAAGAGAATAATGGATGCAGTGAGGCGTAAACTTGGATATTAACCAAAAGATAGCATTTGATATGTCGAGACTGCTTTTTGTACTACTTAAAATACATCCTGGTATGGTCAATTTATTTAAAGATGAACTGGTTTCGTCACGACAATAATTACTAGTAATTTTTCCTCCAATTCCATTATGTTGCTTGATGTTAGTAACTTATGTAGTCTTAGTTTACTAGCTTTCAGTTGACTTATCCTTTTTGTATGGCTAATTTGTATTGCAGGCATGCTCAATCTAAAAGACCTTGTCAGCATGATTGCTGAAAAGCTGCAGGAATGCATGTTAGAGGGTAGTGAATTGTATGGCAGGAAGAATAATCGCATTTATCCATGCAAAATTATGAAAGTACTCGTGGAGGAGGCTGACAAAACCCAGTATCAGGTAGCTTGGCTTGATAAGGAAAAGAAGGTAACTGGTAATGCTGTTGTAGATGGGAATGATTTGATAAAGAAGAAGCTGCCTTTTAGCAGAGAAGTTTTAAAGTCTTTCATCAGAGAATCAACATATCGGAGTGTTCCTTGGGTGCTGCATGATGAATTGGCACAGAAACATGGAATCTCAACTGATCCTCCAGAAGATGTAGTACCCAAAATGTCCATTTTAAATGGATGTGTCACTAATGGAAAAAGGAAGAGAAGGGATGAAAACAAAATTGACAATCCGGTATAATACGATATATTCTTTGATAGTTTTCTCTCTATAATCTGTTCATCTTCTGATCCTGTGTATTTTGCTTACTAGGATAAAAATAAAAAAGCACTGAAGGAGCGTAACCGGGAGAATTCTGCAATAGGTAAAATTGAATTATATTGCACCAGGCATGGTTGTTAACATTTATTACGAACCAAACACTACACAGATAAGGGACTAGAACAATATTAAAATTATTTTGTCCTCGAGTAATTTAGCATAACTTCTTTGCTTACCTGTTTTTTTCTTCTTTATATTTAACATGCAGATGTTCATATAAACCATGATGAGATGAAATATCCGATTGATGATCTTCTGGTGCATCCTGCTACAGATGATCCAGATTTCACTCAGCGCCCTTCACCATCCAGGAATTTCAAAATTCCCATGGATTGTGTTGGAGACCTCTTAATGGTCTGGGATTTTTGCTCCTCTTTTGGCAGGCTGTTGCAGTTGTCGCCTTTCTCACTTGAAGATTTTGAAAATGCTCTATGCCATAAAGAAAGCTATGTGGTTCTCATTGTTGAAACTCATTCAGCTTTCCTTTGCACACTTATGAAAGATAACGGAGAATATCTTTTAGCAACACAACGAAAGAAGCGAAAACCAAAGGTTGTATATATTTTGTGTTCCAAATGCCCCTCCCCCTTTCATATATATATATATAGATCCCACAAGAAAATTGTGAAGGATATTTTTCTTTGCAAAAAATATTTAACACAACACTTAAAATCACTTCTGTGATTAATTTATATCACTGTTGGTATTTGCTGATGTTTACTCACAGATTACTTTATTGAAGTGGACCGAGTATTTATGCGATTTCTTGGAAGTGGTTGGGACTGACGAGTTTTCTAGTTACTTACCAACCATTAGACGTGGTCATTACGGGCTTCTAGATGTCAGTGCTAAATTAGGAATCCTGCGGGGATTGGTTGCTCGAGTCATTGCGNTACGGGAGAGGGCTCTTAAGAAAGAGCTGGAAGATTACTATGAGAGAATATGGTGAGTTTTTTAACCTCATGTCAGTTCTTTATTAGATTGCCGTCCTTCAAGATTACAGTTTTAGTGTTCCCTTCTTTGTAAGAAATGGTTTGTCCATTTAGTTAATTACACCCTATGTTGCACGGAGACAGGTACGGGGACAGGAACGCGAAATGGCAGTTTTAAAATCATAGGGTATGGGTACCGGTAATATATATATAAAAAAATAATAAATTATTCATATATATAACTACATATATATAGTTATATATAGTTATATATCTTACAAGCAGCAGCCCCTAAACCTTTAATCATCCAATTTAAATAGGGATGTGATGGACGAACTCCCTAAAGACACTCTCTAGAGAGGATATCTGCAAGTGAGTTTTNCTGAGGGCAGAAAGAGGAGGGAAGCCAAAGACCATAAAATGCATTTTAATGGCATGCAAGAAACAACAACGGAAGGTCGTAGGGCGGGTTCTGAAGGTAGCAACTCAGGTGAATTAGTGACATACGATGACAATAAACANTGATCAACGTTTCACTTGAAGCTGTTGTATTTAAAAAAAATTGTGGATCTGGTTGGGGTTTTATGGGTTACAACTTTGGTTGCAAATTCCAAGCTGAGAAACGACTCTTCACCAGCATAACAACCATGATTGGAAATGTATTGATAAAGCACGCATGCCAAACAATAACTATTATGTCAAACATCTTTATAAAGTGCCAGTTTATGCACAAGCAGAAATTCAATTAAAAATCATTTTCCTGCAGCCCTCCCATGATCCCATCACAAGTNGAAAACCAAAGGTTGTATATATTTTGTGTTCCAAATGCCCCTCCCCCTTTCATATATATATATAGATAGATAGATCCCACAAGAAAATTGTGAAGGATATTTTTCTTTGCAAAAATTATTTAACACAACACTTAAAATCACTTCTGTGATTAATTTATATCACTGTTGGTATTTGCTGATGTTTACTCACAGATTACTTTATTGAAGTGGACCGAGTATTTATGCGATTTCTTGGAAGTGGTTGGGACTGACGAGTTTTCTAGTTACTTACCAACCATTAGACGTGGTCATTACGGGCTTCTAGATGTCAGTGCTAAATTAGGAATCCTGCGGGGATTGGTTGCTCGAGTCATTGCGACAGAGCTTTATAGAGAGAAGATGGAGGAATACATTGAAGAGCGGCAAGCACTTGCTGCAGCTAATAGGGAGGAAGCATTGGCTGAGGGCAGAAAGAGGAGGGAAGCCAAAGACCATAAAATGCATTTTAATGGCATGCAAGAAACGACAACGGAAGGTCGTAGGGCGGGTTCTGAAGGTAGCAACTCAGGTGAATTAGTGACTTACGATGACAATAAACGGAATGAGGCTACTGCTCATAGAGAACCTACATTAAGGTCAGGTTTCTTCTTATTGACGTTTAATCAATTAATATGGTTTCCAACTGTTTAGGTTTTATGCTAAATATGTGGGGTCAAATTAATTTATTATATGCAGCGAGATTTTAAAAGAAAACTCCAAGGCAAAGAAGAATGTGATGGAGAAGAAGGCTGATGATAACAATGTGGTGGGAGGTATGAATCATTTAACTAAGGGAGTTAAGGTCGTTGGGCCAAATGATGACAAAGATATAANATTAAGTAAACACTGAATAGTAATTAAGATTATGTTGCAAATTTACAGAAGAACTAAGCAGTTTCACTTCACCATGTCTCAATTTTGCATATACAGACTACAATTTAGGTTTTTTAGAAGCTTGCTGCTGATTGATAGCTGCAGAATGGGGACTCTTTTTTGGATCGTTATTTGCTCTTTTGACCAGAGCAAAAAGAATCTGTAAAACGAATCACGAACCGCAAGAGGCATTTAATTCAATGTTAGTGTCCATAATTGCCAAACTAAGAAAGCAACTAATGTTTGTAAAGTAATTTGGAGAAGAAAAACAAATTACAACATCATTTTGATCATAAAATATGTAACTGCAAGGTCATGAAAGTATGACTTACCTTATAGCTCCACAAATATAGTAACAACCTTTTAGAGGAAAATATGGTCTCAAAACATTGAAAAGCTAAGGAGGTAATGTCAAGTATAAAATATCTGAAATACTTACTTGATAATCTCTTAAACAACGGTATTACAATGACATGAGAAAAAAATCAAAATTAAAAGTCTGTAATAACTGATACATCAGATCACACATAAAATCGTTACTTCCATTATTATACATAAACTGAATAACGACTCCACTAACCTCTCTCATGACTGATATAAGGACCTTTAGTTTTCTTATATACTATGTAAACTATGGATTTTAGTTCACCTAAGAATTAACACACAAAACACGAAGGGTTACCCTTCAAATTGGGTCTGAGAATATATACTTTACCAACACACATTCTGAGCATGTGGACTATGTATGTGCTTGTATAAAAAAATTATTTTATTCAAACTATTACAACTCTATGTGTTAATAAATTAACACCTTTAACTAATTTACTAACCTAACAAACATGTTTTGGGACTGTGGGTCGAATAATTCAGGCAGGAATAAGCCAAGATAAACATGAACAGTCTCTTAAGATGCCAGTTACAGCTCCTCGAGAAACACAACACTAAATTATTATTATTTTTAATTAAGGCAAACATGAAGGTGATGGAAAAGGAATTGCGTGAACCAATAATTGACATAATTTCCATAGATCTATTTCTTTAATTAGGTGTTTAATAAGATTGAATTCAACAAAAACAAGGGATCTTCTCGGCAATCAAAACACAAGACACAAACATCCACTTTACATAAAAGGATATGCAAATGCAAATGAAGTTAGATAAATAATCAATTAAAACCACATCACCACAACACAAACAAACTCAATTCAGATAAAAATAGACAAACAAAAAAGAAGGAAGGAAGTCTAATCAAATCCTCATCGGGAGAATCATCAGATACCACCTCATTGTTAGCCTCTTGAGCCAATCTTTTCCACGAAATTATAGTCGTTTCGTCTGGAATCAGTTCTACGTCAAATCGCTGCCTCTGTTTCGGATCACCAGCAACAACACGAGAAATAGAGGCATGGACAGGGGGACGAGCAGCGTCATAAGCATCTAAGGCGTCCATGGAGAAGCAGTTATTATTAACACACGATTATTGAGAAAAATGGTGAGGCAAAATTGGGGGAACCAACGAGGCGGTGTATAAGGAGAGAAATGTAACGGCAAGATATGCGTGTGTGTATGTAAACATATATAGAGATAGAGACATAAAAAGTGGGTTGCAGATGGGCAGAGAGTAATAGAAATTGTCTTTTTCCACCAAATTTCAAACCCATCTTTATTTCTCTCTTTGTTTTTTTCTCGGATCATACTGTATTATAAAAAAAACGATCTTATCACAATTTGAATTTATATTTAAATTTATTTTTAAAAATTAGTATGTAAAATTAAAAAAAAAATTAATATAAGAGTCATATTTAATTTAGATTAAACTGATTATTAATCATTTTTAAAATTTAAAAAATTATAATTAATTTAAAATATTATGCATAATTTATGGAGAGGTGGGAGAATCTATGTCTAGATTCAATTTAATTTCTTATATTTAAGGATTGTATTCAATATATATTATAAATGATCTTTTGGGATTTTAGAAATTCAGGTATATTTAGTTTAAATTTTAAATTTTTGATTAAAATCGAATATTGGTCAATATTGACGGTTGCACAATTTAGGGATCTGAATAATTGTTGTTGGTATAAAAGGCCGGCCGCATAAGAGTTAAATGGCTCCCTTTCATTTATAGGACATGGTAGGTTCAGATTTCAGAAATGGGACAACTGCGTTGTATGTTTCAAAAATGGGACATCTAATTCCCTTTGATGGCGTTCATCAAAGCCAGAAGTTGGGCTGCCAATTCCTTCCTTTGTAATGGCGGTCAGTAGAGTGTTGAAAAGAGATTGTGACCGTCAACTGATACGGCGGTCATGACTGATGAAAATTTTTGTTTTGCTAGTAATGACCGCCATATTATATGGCGGTCATGCTTTGTGTAAGTTAGTAATGACCGTATTTGGCAGAAAATATTGCAAGAAAATGAAGGAGATCCATAAACGATACAAGGTAGGGAATATCTCATACTCGTTGATGAAAAGTGTGAAGCAGAAAGCACTCAATAAAATTGAAATTGCACAATCAAAAGTGAAGGATCTTGACCAATAGATGAAAGATGAATCGGAGAAGATGGAAGAACTTGCTAAACCTTATAAATTTAATGAAGATGCATATGAAAGTTCTGATGAAGATTTAACAAAAGCCATTGACCTTAGTACTTTTTAAGAAGTTGTTTTCTTATTTTTATGTAACTCTAATTATTATGATCTTAATTATGATTATGTAAAGTTTATGTTGAGTTTATTCTTTAACTTCCATGATAAAAAGCAAATAATTCAGACACGTCATTTCATTAAAACAAACATCAATTTAGCAATCAACTACGGTTATTACTAATTTACACAAAGCATGACCGCCATATAATATGGCGGTCATTACTAGCAAAACAAAATTTTTCATCAGTCATGACCGTCGTATCAGTTGACGGTCACAATATCTTTTCAACACTCTACTGACCGCCATTACAAAGGACGGTTATGACGGAATTGGCAGCCCAACTTCTGGCTTTGATGAACGCCATCAAAGGGAATTAGATGTCCCATTTTTGAAACATACAACGCAGCTGTCCCATTTCTGAAATCTGAACCTAACCATGTCCTATAAATGAAAGGGAGTCATTCAACTCTTATGCGGCCAACCTTTTATACCAACAACAAATATTCAGATCCCTAAATTGCGCAACCGCCAATATTGACCAATATTCGATTTTAATCAAAAATTTAAAATTTAAACTAAATATACCTGAATTTCTAAAATCCCAAAAGATCATTTATAATATATATTGAATACAATCCTTAAATATAAGAAATTAAATTGAATCTAGACATAGATATTCTCCCACCTCTCCATAAATTATGCATAATATTTTAAATTAATTATAATTTTTTAAAATTTAAAAATGATTAATAATCAGTTTAATCTAAATTAAATACGACTCTTATATTAATTTTTTTTTAATTTTACATACTAATTTTTAAAAATAAATTTAAATATAAATTCAAATTGTGATAAGATCGTTTTTTTTATAATACAGTATGATCTGAGAAAAAAACAAAGAGCGAAATAAAGATGGGTTTGAAATTTGGTGGAAAAAGACAATTTCTGTTACTCTCTGCCAATCTACAACCCACTTTTTATGTCTCTATCTCTATATATGTATACATACACACACATATCTTGTCGTTATATTTCTCTCCTTATACACCGTCTCGTTGGTTTCCCCAATTTCACCTCACCATTTTTCTCGATAATCGTGTGTTAATAATAACTGCTTCTCCATGGACGCCTTAGATGCTTATGACGCTGCTCGTCCCCCTGTCCATGCCTCTGTTTTGTTTCTCGTGTTGTTGCTGGTGATCCGAAACAGAGGCAGCGATTTGACGTAGAACTGATTCCAGACGAAACGACTATAGTTTCGTGGAAAAGATTGGCCCAAGTGGCTAACAATGAGGTGGTATCTGATGATTCTCCCGATGAGGATTTGGTTAGACTTCCTTCCTTCTTTTTTGTTTGTCTGTTTTTATCTGAATTGAGTTTGTTTGTGTTGTGGTGATGTGGTTTTAATTGATTATTTATCCAACATCATTTGCATATCCTTTTATGTAAAGTGGATGTTTGTGTCTTGTGTTTTGATTGCCGAGAAGATCCCTTGTTTTTGTTGAATTCAATCTTATTAAACACCTAATTAAAGAAATAGATCTATGGAAATTATGTCAATTATTGTTTCACGCAATTCCTTTTCCATCACCTTCGTGTTTGCCTCAATTAAAAATAATAATAATTTAGTGTTGTGTTTCTCGAGGAGCTGTAACTGGCATCTTAAGAGACTGTTCATGTTTATCTTGGCTTATTCCTGCCTGAATTATTCGACCCACAGTCCCAAAACATGTTTGTTAGGTTAGTAAATTAGTTAAAGGTGTTAATTTATTAACACATAGAGTTGTAATAGTTTGAATAAAATAATTTTTTTATACAAGCACATACATAGTCCACATGCTCAGAATGTGTGTTGGTAAAGTATATATTCTCAGACCCAATTTGAAGGGTAACCCTTCGTGTTTTGTGTGTTAATTCTTAGGTGAACTAAAATCCATAGTTTACATAGTACATAAGAAAACTAAAGGTCCTTATATCAGTCATGAGAGAGGTTAGTGGAGTCGTTATTCAGTTTATGTATAATAATGAAAGTAACGATTTTATGTGTGATCTGATGTATCAGTTATTACAGACTTTTAATTTTGATTTTTTTCTCATGTCATTGTAATACCGTTGTTTAAGAGATTATCAAGTAAGTATTTCAGATATTTTATACTTGACATTACCTCCTTAGCTTTTCAATGTTTTGAGACCATATTTTGCTCTAAAAGGTTGTTACTATATTTGTGGAGCTATAAGGTAAGTCATACTTTCATGACCTTGCAGTTACATATTTTATGATCAAAATGATGTTGTAATTTGTTTTTCTTCTCCAAATTACTTTACAAACATTAGTTGCTTTCTTGGTTTGGCAATTATGGACACTAACATTGAATTAAATACCTCTTATGGTTCATGATTCGTCTTACAGATTCCTTTTGCTCTGGACAAAAGAGCAAATAACGATCCAAAAAAGAGTCCCCATTCTGCAGCTATCAATCAGCAGCAAGCTTCTAAAAAACCTAAATTGTAGTCTGTATATGCAAAATTGAGACATGGTGAAGTGAAACTGCTTAGTTCTTCTGTAAATTTGCAACATAATCTTAATTACTATTCAGTGTTTACTTAATATTAAGTAGAAAAGACTCAAATTTTAAGACTCTTTCAGGTTATTATTACTATTCTACAGTTCTTATTTGATTGAAGTATAAGGTGCCTTAACTTTCTCTGTTGTTAGCTGCTTGTGATGGGATCATGAGAGGGCTGCAGGAAAATGATTTTTAATTGAATTTCTGCTTGTGCATAAACTGACACTTTATAAAGATGTTTGACATGATAGTTATTGTTTGGCATGCGTGCTTTATCAATACATTTTCAATCATGGTTGTTATGCTGGTGAAAAGTCGTTTCTCAGCTTGGAATATGCAACCAATGTTGTAACCGATAAAACCCCAACCAGATCCACAATTTTTTTTAAATACAACAGCTTCAAGTGAAACGTTGATCAACAACCTATTTAAATTGGATGATTGAGGGCTTTGATGTGAAACTCACTTGCAGATGCCCTCTCTGGAGAGTGTTTTTAGGGAGTTCGTCCATCACATCCCTTCTTCACTATTAGCCGAGATCTATCCATATGACTTCTCTATGTTCTGAGTCCCAATAAATTTATATTTTCAAATTTCAACAACCTACCTATATCAGTTTGTTATATTATAATAAAGTATTGGGTGTGCTAATGGTGAATACACTTATAAATGTATAAATTACTGTTATTCTTGCATAAAACTTACTCCCTCCGTCCCATTTTATGTAACGTCTTTTAATTTTTCCCATTTTATGTAACCTCTTTTAATTCTTTTGCACTTACTTAACACGTGGAAGAGGTACTTGTATAATGATAATTGTTTTTGTATTTCTGGTTTTGTATAATAATTTAAAATTTATATTTTTATACAAAGCAAGAAAAAACTAAAAAAATATTATGTACAAGTACCTCTTCTAAGTGTGTTAAAGTACATGCAAAAAGTAAACGACTCACATAAAATGGGTCGAAGGGTCGGGGGGAGTCATTGATACTTGTATTCTTTTACATCGGTTACCAAAATCCAATGGCTGCAATAACTTTCTCCTTCCTTTTTTATTCATTTTTCTTCTTGTGATCTTGCTTCTATTTTCATGTGTGTTCAAGTGTTTATAAGAATATATACATAGTACTTACTTTGCTCCTTTTTAGTTGTCCTTTTGGACAAAAGTTTAGTGATATGGACAAAATTTTGACCATAATTTTATAACTATTTATAACTATTTTAATATTTCAAAATCTTGTAAATAATAATGTATGAAATATAATTATGTATAATATTTTATGATAATAATATTAAACTTTTTAACAATAGAGGATTACATTATAAAATGACAATGATATTATTATGAAAGTCTAAATTCGTAAAGTGAATATTATTATTATAATATTAAGGCCATTTTGAGTATGATAAATTTATATAAATTGTCTTCAAATTTGAGTTCAACAAAATTAAACGCATGTTAAATTATGAAAATATGTTTTTATTGTGTTGAAAATAAGAAAAATGGAAGATTACGTTCATATTATATTTAAGCATGTTAGTTTAGAATTAATGTTATGTAAAAATATGTTAAAGCAATATTGATTATGAAAAAATTATATAATTTGGCTTCAAATTTGAGTTTAATTTTGTACAATTATTTTTGTAACTGCGTGTTAGTTTATAATTAATAAATAATAATTTCTATCATAATTATAATATTATAATTATTTATCTTATTATGTATTGATACATATGTTAGTTTAAATTTGTATGTGTTATTGTTAATTAACGCATGTTAAATTATGAAAATATGTATTTTTGGTGTTGAAAATAGGAAAAATGGAAGATTACGTTAACGTGAATTTCTTTTGGGGTGGAGAAATTATCAGACGAGATGATGATATAAGATATAGTACTAGAGACCCTAAAAGAATGCAATATATTAAATGGGGAACTTCTTATGAAGAGTTGAAGGAAGTGGTGTATGTATTAATGAATATTAACAGTTCATCTTGGAATTTGAAAATGAGTTTTAAGTATCCCTAGTTAGGCGTAGGTAATTTGGTATCGGGATACTATATAGCTGATATGACATGTGATGATGATGTACGGAGGATGCTCAGTGTGCCTAGGCAGATGCAGATGGGAATGAGTGATGTTTCCTTGTATGTAGAGGCTGAAAAGATTAGTCCGGATGAGGTTCATATGTCTGACCAGGGTTTGTACTCACAGCCGACACATGCAACATGTGAAACAATGTATGGTTCGAGCCAATTACCTGATTACGGTTCGAGACAGTTTCCTGAGTACGGCACTCCGGGTTGGTCGGACTACTATTTTGGTGGAGGAGGTAACCCCGAAACGTATGTTGGCGGTTCAAACAGCCAAGTAAATGCTGGTGGTTCCACAAGTAGGAGGTTCGAAAATCGATTCCCCCGTGAAAATGTTGATGCTTATATGTCTCCCCCACGGGATACAACTACACTAAGTGCTGGCAGAGACTTGGCCCTTATCCAGGAAAATGAAGAATTTGATGCACATAATTCAAGTAGTGAGGATTGGGATGAGTACGAGGATGATAGCGATAACTCTATGGATGACGGGGATGAATTAGAAGAATTCTCGACGCATATACATCAAGCCCACCATATATCTGGTGCACCTTGGTTTGAAAATGAAGAGTACAATCTGATTCTGGTGTGAGATGAGTATGGCATGTCTAGTGGTTTCGATCCACAATATTCTGAATTATCAGTTGGTTGTATGTTTCGTGATAAGAAAACTCTTATAGCAGCGGTAAGGGGGGTTCATATCAAGAATGACCGGAACTACCAAGTGTTTAAGAGTAATCCAACTCAGTTTATTGCAAAGTGTGTTTACGGTTACTGTCCATGGAGATTAAGAGCTGCTAAAAAGGTGAAACACATAATGTTTGAAATCACAAAGATGAGGGGTAATCACATATGTTTGAATAAGGAGCCCATGCAAGATCACAAGAAGATATCTGCAAAATTAATTGTTAGGCTTATTAAACCTCATGTAAGTGAAATAGATTTCTTAAATTAATTTGTTGCTGATTGATTTAGTATTTTAGTTGATGTAAATATTTGTTAAATCTGTAACAGGTCATGGAGAGGCCTAATATACCCATCATGACTGTTATTACAATGGTGAATGATGAATATAATCATCGTGTGAATTATCTGAGAGCATGGAGAGGGAAGCAGTCTGCAGTGGAGGATGTATATGGAAAATGGAGTACAACTTATGATGATCTGCCTATGTTTTTTACGACAATGGTACATTNTGTATATGGAAAATGGAGTACAACTTATGATGATCTGCCAATGTTTTTTACGGCAATGGTACATTCAAATCCTGGTAGTGTTGCTGTGATTGATGCTGTTAGTCATGAAACCCAATCCGAGTCCTCGGTATGCAAGCGTATTTTCTGGTGTTTAAAAGCAATGATGGATGGTTGGGAGCATGCCCGTCCTGTACTTTCAATTGATGGTACGTTCTTGAAGGGAAGGTATAACGGCAAGTTACTTATTGCTATGAGTGTGGATTCAAACAACCATCAATATCATGTATGTTATGCGTTGGTGGATGAGGAGTCAACCGATAACTGGTCATGGTTTTTAAGACTATTGCGCAAACACGTATGTAGGGAAAGGCATGGTGTTTGCATAATTTCGGACCGGGCACCGGGTATTCTTGCAGCGATGAGGGACTCAAGGAATGGATTTACACCACCTTTGGGCGTGCATAGATTTTGCTTGTTTCATGTGCGAAGTAATTATTCCTCACACCACCCCGGGGGAGAGCTAAAGCATTTGATGTGGTTAGCTGGTATAACCACGCAGGTAAGGAAACACGAAGCCTACATGAAACAAATCGGTGAGATCTCACCTCCTGCCTTACAATACCTACGCAACATTCCACCAGAATTGTGGACCTTATCGCATGACACTGGTGGCGCTCGTTTCGGCCAAGCTACAACAAATATAATGGAAGGTTTTAATGGGAACATTAGAATGGCCCAATTTTTACCGGTAACAGCGATGATGGAATACCTCTTCTACAAAACTGTGAAGATAGTGAATAACCGGAGAAACAGTGTTGAGTATATCATGCAAAAAGGTGAGGAGTTATGTGCTAGGAGTAATGCCATGTTGGCGAAAATTGAGAAGAAGGCAAGTGCACATAAGGTGGACACCTTTAGTCGACAACGATGCATATTTTCGGTGATGACACACCGATATCGGTTGAAATCAATGTGGAAGGGTGGTCACAGACAGAATGTTGATATACGTACATTTAGTTGTACTTGTGAAAAATGGGAGTGCCACCACATGCCTTGTTCACATGCCGTGGCTGGATGTATGCAACAGAACATTAACTGGAGGCAATGGATAGAGCCTTACCATTATACCATGAAGTTGCAGAAGTTGTGGGAACCTTTGATATTGCCTTTACAACCAACTGAGTATTGGAATTATGTATTACCGAGGCGTTGGCAGCAATATGGCACATTAGTACCCGATGAGAGGCTAATGAAGGTTAAGAAAAAACGCGGTGATAAGGGGGAATCAGTTCGAATCCGAACAGAGATGGATGCGCCTAGGACAGGGAATAAGTGTAGTCGGTGTGGTCAAGAAGGACATACAAGGCGCAGTTTATGATGTCCACAACGTGTTGATTAGTGTGTGATGTTCACAATAATATTTGTATTGTATGCCTAATTTTGAATTTTATTATATGTATGACTGTCATCAATTTTGGATTATTCCAAAATGGATTTATGAATTATTTTTTAGTTGGCAACTTTAACATCTAGTTAAAACATGTTGTTATAGTTCATCATTTAATTATTAGTAATCTTCAGAATATGTTGTATATTCCTTTGAAAGCAATGTTATGTAACTCTAATTATTAGGATCTTAATTATGATTATGTAATGATTATGTTGAGTTTATTCTTTAACTTCCATGACAAAAAACAAATAATTCAAACACGTCATTTCATTAAAACAAACATCAATTTAACAATACATAGAAATAACAACTCTCATAAAACAAAGCCTAAGTACTAGGCCCATTTGCTCCATTGGGGTTCGAAGCTTGAGTTATCATCAGTGCATCGATTTTCCTATTTGCTTTTATAAGTTTGATTTTGAGTTTTTCCAATCGAGTTTCGTAGTCAAACTGCATGCACTTCATTCGATCATGAAGATCATTTATGAAAATTGTCGCACGCTCTTCAAGTCGATCCTCGATCCAGTGTTTATAACCACATCCATTCCATCCGTCATGGCACCCGGCATATCTTCTACCAGCATCTGGGTCATACTTTGCATACTCTTCAATAAGCAGTTTATCGCAAAAGCAACGTTCTAAAGCTCCACCTTCCATGATATAACTCTTTGATAAAATTTAATTGTGGTTGTTGATTTATTTATAGTCAAAGTAAAAGTAAAATGATTCTGCAAACTTATGAAAATTAAAAGTTAAATTAAAGCCGCTAGAGTTAAAGTAATAGTAAAGTGAAATTAAAGGTGTTAAAAGTTAAAGTTATTTTAAAGCTGTTAAAAGTTAAAGTTATTTAAAAGTTGTTGAAAGTGAAATAAAGTTCTCCCCGGTTAAATTCAATACAGTTGAAAGTTAAAGTATATTTAAAGTTGTGCAAAGTTATATTTAAGTTATTGAAAATGAAAGTAAAATTAAAGTTCTGCAAAGTAAAAGCAAAAGCTGTGCAAAGTAAAAGTAAAAGTAAAAGTAAAAATAAAAGCTGTGCAAAGTAAAACTTAAAGTTCTGTAAAGTAAAAGTAAAAGTGAATGATATGTAAAATCAGACCAACCAAAATTAAAAGTAAGGTCATCAATATTGATAGTTGTTTCCCTATAAGTGTGCTTTCTTTTAACAATTTCCTTACCCAAATATTTATTATAAGTTGTTGTAGGTTAGTTGCATCAAATGGACCGGGGGAAGAAACCAATGAATCCTGAAGATGTGCGTGAAAGGGTTGCTCCAAAGAAGGGAAAGAAAGTAGGCTTCTGCCTTTCAAGTCCTGATCCCCGTGTTGATGACCATGAAAAGAATTTAGATATTTTATTGAAGGTAGTGGAGCGGGAAGAGAAGTTGGAGTTTGAAAGAATGGAACGAGG
>QRFB01001878.1:0-15286 GCA_008931105.1 Oenanthe javanica | reverse complement strand
ATATATATATATATATATATATATATATATATATATACAGAGAGAGAGAGAGAGAGAGAGAGAGAGAGAGAGAGAGAGAGAAATTAATATACATATACATATACATATATATATTTATATATATATAAATATAAATTACCTGTCCACCCCAATACAACTGTGATCTATGCTCGGACTGCTGGGTAAGTAAAGACTCGTCTATAGGACCAGGGTGATAATTAACTGAATCCATATTTTTTCTGCATTGAATTTAAATCAAATAATCATTAATATTAAAGTTACTAACTTATTAATAATTATCAACTCAATCTAAATCAAAAATTATATGTATATTCACTTTTCGAATTTAGACTTTCATAATAATATCATTGTCAAATTTTTAATTTTATAATGTTATAATATTTTATATATTATTAATATTATATTTTATATATTCTTTTGCCTAGAAATTTTATATATTTTAATTTAATATATTCGAATTTAAACTTTCATAATAATATCATTGTCATTTTATAATATTATCAAAATTTTATTTTTATATTTTATAATATTTTTTATATGATTATAACATTTTAATATTATATTTTATAATATAATCCTCTATTATTACGTAATTAATCCATATTATCAGAATTATAATATTATAATTTTGATATTAAAATAATATATTTTAGAATATAATCCTCTTTTAATAAAAATACTGGTCATTTTTTATGAAATTTGATATTATTATCATAATTATAATATTATAATATTAATATAAAAACTATATATTTTATAATATAATCCTTTTTTAATAAAATTACTAGTAAATATTATTATCATAATTACATATATTACCTATATTAATATTATAATCTATTATTCTCTATATTAGTAAATATTATCGATTTTTTATCGATTAAGAATTTTAATATTACTATCATGATTATAATATTATAATATTAATTTTAAATTGAATTATGTTATAATATAATCCTCTTTTAATAAAAATACTGGTCATTTTATTAAGAAATTTAATTTTATTATCATGATTATAATATTCTAATTTTAATATTAAAATAATATATTTTATAATATAATCCTCTTTTAATAAAATTACTTGTCATTCTATTAAGAAATTTAATATTATTATCATAATTACATATATTACCTATATTAATATTATAATCAATTATTCTCTATATTAGTAAATATTATCAATTTTTTTAAATTTTAATTATCCATTACAAATTCTAAGGCCTTAATTATCGATTAATATTAATATTAAAATAATATATTTTACAATATAATCCTCTTTTAATCAAATTACTTGTCATTTTATTAAGAAATTTTATATTATTATCATAATTATAATATTATAATATTAATATTAAATTGAATTATGTTATAATATAATCCTCTTTTAATAAAAATACTGGTCATTTTATTAAAAAATTTAATATTATTATCATGATTATAATATTCTAATTTTAATATTAAAATAATATATTTTATAATATAATCCTCTTTTAATAAAATTACTTGTCATTCTATTAAGAAATTTAATATTATTATCATAATTACATACATTACCTATATTAATATTATAATCTATTATTCTCTATATTAGTAAATATTATCTATTTTTTTAAATTTTAATTATCCATTACAAATTCTAAAGCCTTAATTATCGATTAATATTAATTACAACATATATTATATATATTAATATTATAATATATTATTCTTTATATTAGTAAATATTATCTATTGTTTTAAATATAATTATCTATTAAAAATTGTAAAGATTTCGTTATCGATTAATATTAATTATAACTACCAATTACACACTAATTAACAACATATTTATAAACAAGAAGAAAAGTGGCAGTGACGAGAGACGAGACACAAAATTGACAGGAGCACGATATATTCAACAATCAACACCAAGTACAATTCTGAAACCAGGAACAGAATTGAAAGCCGTCTGCCACAAAAATTTAGCAACTGACGCAAAACTCACTCTGAAAAATTCAGTCAGCCGTATCAAAGTAAAATTAAGCCTTTATTTCCTAGGTCCTCAAATGATGAAATGAACTTGTAAGCACACATCTTACTCGCTGAGGCTTATGCACAAGAGCTTCACGGCTCCATAGTTGGCAGTCATTTATTTCATCATTTAGGACTGCACTTTATCCGCAGTTGAAATTTCACCATTGGTACTGGGACAGGATTATAAATTTTCACACCCAAAATGCTAGCCGGTAGCAGTGTAGCACCAACCACGACGTAGAAGATCCAAAAGAAATATATAGATGATGTGAAATGTATAACTGTAATCAGTGCCATTCTTAGGAGATGGATATATAATGGTAGTGTCTCATTACTTGCAAACTATACCTCTCGACAACTTCTTCAATATTTGTAGCATACATGTATGTTACATATATTAAGACGACTTTCTTAGATTGGTATTGACCAATTCTTTCCCCATAAAGAAGATTATTATGATGTAATTTTTTTTACAGTGCTAATGATTTCTTTACAATAAATACATGTGATGAGTGCTAAACATGAACTAGAGGCTTTATGCATGCTTAGGACTAAATCTTTTGATTTTGTTCTAGCTGATGTACACATGCCGGACATGGATGGATTTCAAATACTATAACAAATTAACCAGGAATTCAAGTTACCCGTTCTTTGTGAGTTTCAGTTATACATCACTGCATATGTATACACAAAGTGGATCTATTAAAGGCCCGGCGAGAGTAATATGTTATGTTTTAGCTCAGATGTTAAAATAGTTTACTGCATTAACCTTTGATAAGATGATTTGACTTTTGCTGATAAGGGTGTTTCCTGTAGACAATGATGTAGTTTGGATCCAATTTTTTGTTCTTTTTTCAAAATATTAAACATTTTGTTCGGTCGGTTGGTATTTTAACCATAGGCTGAATCATATAATATTTTAGAGCAAGACCAATGCAAAATAGGTACATTGCTATAATATGGCACCAAAAAGTGTTTTTTGGTGCTAAAATAGGACTTGCTCTGTGATGCTAGTTACATTTTGCAACTAAGTATAGCATTTCATTGAGCTTGCTCATATATAGTTCAAGTGGGCCAAACAATATATGGGGGCGTATCGGGAATGGGAATGAAGGGTATGAGAATGATATGGTTAGTGGTTACCCAAGAAATAGGAAGGGTATGACTTACTCACGGAAATGAGGTTCCCATTCCCTATCACCAAATTACTAATCCAAACACTAATATATGGAATTGAAGTTCGGATTCCTGTTAACCGGTCTCTTTAACCGCCTACCAAACACCCTTATATTCTATATATGTCAAAAAATGGATATTATCCCTAATAATATTATACAAGTCATACATTTGTAGAGGGAAAAAAGGGCGTGTACCTTGCGGTTTTCAGCCTGAATCAGCTTATCAACGACAAATTGAGGGGTACCAAATTCTGCTAGATTCGTAAGCCGAACAGGAGTGACCACAACCCCAACATTGTTTGCTCCTTCCTCAAACAAAACTGTATCCCCTGCTTTTTCAACCTAATCTATCCCAAAATGTAACACCATTCATTCAACTAAACTAATATGAATACATATCTAATATGGTACCTTAATATAGGAAGAAGGCCTGAGAAAAGTGAAACCCTCGAGGGAATCAGTGTATCTTAAAAGCTCCGGGTCTTGTTCATCAGCTATAACATCACATAAAATGGGGATGATGATGATAAAACTAGTGTTGAAATGGATAGGTTGAGCAATAATCTCCTGGTAGTCACTTTGTTCTCAGCTGGGTTACTGCCACTGCGAATGCTGGTGTTATACATATGATTATGTATCAAACTGTGTAAACGAGGGTGAAATGGTTGGAAGAGAGTGTTATGATGGTATGCAAAGAGGGGAGTGTAATGTGCCATTTGGTTGGGGAGTGTAGTGGAAACGACGATCACTAATTATCAATACCTCAAACTATTATACCCTTTTGCCTCACAGATTAATCAACATGGGTGGCACGCAAAATGTAAATCGTAACAAAGCAGAAATTAATCGTCTAACTTTTTTTTTTTGAATCATCTATATAACTAGGTATTTCATTTGCTTCACTTTACTTCAAATACGTGCAAAAATTAAATTAACTAGGTGAGACGGAGGAAGTAATATAAAGAGAGCAAGCCCTCTATCACATTGCAAATTTAAGAACCAACTATGTCCATGCTCTCAGATATAAATGCAGTTCATATTGGAAAAAAATTATCTCAAATTTTTTGTAATGATATTAGTCTTTTCATACAAGGGAGTCGGTTGTAACATACCTTACCACGAGAATTAGTAGCACTAAAGTAAACATTTTGTGAATATAAGGGTCCCCTTATCCTTACCACGGTTAGCATTAGGGTTTAATGTATTTTTCTTTCCTGCTAGAATTAAGCCTACAGCAGATACATGTTGTGGACCATTTGACTTCATATAATTAATCAGTATCCTTTACAAACTCATTTTCTTAATAATGAAAAGGATAATGAATAAACTAGAAAAATGACTTGTAGACAATCAGCAGTGTAAATGTATTACATTTTATAGCACTATACATCTCCTGCAATATCTTCATTTTACAAACCACCAGATGTGGCTTATTTGCATATTAGAATACTTCAACAAATTGATATACTCCACTCTGATCACTCTTTTATCCAAGAACCTGCAATAGTCAATTCCTCCAAGTCAGCAGTGAGCACCAATATACAGCAAGCTTATAAGGCCTAGGAGTTTAATATGTAGCTTCTGTGTATTAACATTTATGGAATACTATGTACTGTGCATTATTCTCGTGAAGAAAGGATGGTGTTCTTTGATCAAAGAGTGCATTGATGTATTCATTTTATGTTTTCTTTTTACATTTTATTGAGGAAATTGTCTTATCAGAGTCCACTAGCTGTACATGACAATGGCATCATTCTAAATCTTGGCTAGTACATTTAAAAATAAGTATTAGCTATATTTTTGCTTCTCTGGTAATATAACCTCACAATGATATTCGCCTCAGGCTTTTCTAGGGACAATTACAGTGTAACTTCCCGACCTGATTGCATTAAATGAACGTTTTTATTTACTCACTATAACAAGCCACAAGTCATCCCCATAATTTGCCACATGCTTCTTTAGGTCCTTTACTACAATAATTACATCCTCATTTGTAGGAGTAATTGGAGTTGAAATTGTTCTCATTTCCTGACCAATAGTTGACACTTCTATCGAGCTCAAAGATACGGCATAAATTAAGCAAAATACATGATGATATTATTGTTGAGTTTGATATGAGCAGTCGACGATGCCTATCACTCTTGATACTCCCCTATTTCAGACATCTTGGTCAATGGTCATTACTCATAACCANGTCTATCACTCTTGATACTCCCCTATTTCAGACATCTTGGTCAGTGGTCATTACTCATAACCTGTAATATATGCAATTTGATGCATAGATGAAACAAAAAAACAATTTCAATGAACTTCATTACCCACCTAGCATTTTTTATTGTTAAGCTTATTAATTTGTCCTACCATCTTAATCGTGCCTACCACACGAACCTTCTTTGCCCGCCTTGCATATTCATTAATCTTTACTACTGTGTATTATCAGTTAACTCACTCTGATCACCAAATAATGGAGATAATGTGCACGTAGTCAACAATCCCCATCATATGTCGCTCTATGCATAACCTTAAATCTTATAGGCGTCGTTTGATTCGTGATATCTAGGTATCAGGTTTGGGTTTTGTCCATTCCAAACTCATATCCGGTGTTTGGTTGAAAATTTTAAATTTTAAAACCTATACCTCAAACCATAAGATATGGGTTTTTGATATCTCGGGGGGAGGTGGGTATGAATAATGGGTATGAGGAATCAAATCAAAATTTATTATTTTTATTTATAAAGTTACATGTTAATTCTTAAAATAAAAAATTTATAATGATGATGTTTTTTTTGACAAATACAGTAATGATGATGTTTAATGTTTGATAAATAATAGATTTTTATTTTTCATATTAACTGCTTGTATTTTGTATTCATTAAAAACATATTAAATTAACAAATTCATTCCACAACCAAACACATATATCAGAAATGATACTTCATCCCCATACTATCTTAACCCGATTCCTGATTCCAACCCTATACCTCTCCCTGAACCAAATGACTCCTTACTGAATTGGGAGAAGTTTTAGGAAATCTAAGTAAATGCAACTAAATGGACAATTCCCCACAATATTGATGAATTAAGCTTCAAATACTATAGTACCTTTCGTCCAACAGATTACAATGCTGAAGCAGGAATGCTGAGTGATCCAGTGTCAAGTAATCTTGGTAGTATCTGCTACCAACAATCCCACAAGTGGATCAGAAAAGTTTAATAACAGTTGCAATAGCTAAGAAACAAGGTAGTTACAACTCAACCTCTCCCAAGCGAGCATTGATCTTCAGATCAACAATTCCATCAGCTCTTGTCATACCTAGATTTACAATTCCAATGGCAGCTCCTGCCTCGCGTGCAGCTCTGCCAATTCATATCCCAGCCAGATACAAATGTCAGACACAGCAGCTAACAGTTCACAACAAAATATGCATAGTTTACCTTCTACCTTACAAGTCTAAAAGCCGACATTGTCATGACAGATGAACCAAGTACAAGAAAAGAATCACATCCTTTAGCAGCTTCCATTGCTGCATCTGCTTTATCCTTTGGAACATTATCACCAAAGAAGACAACCTTCGAGGAAATGAAAATATTAGAGAATATTACTGATACTTACTGAATTAATACTGTTTCCCACTGAAGTGTAACAAGTGAAGATATGCATATGTAACCGGAAACAACTGGAATTGAAATCAAGAGATGTTCACACTTGTAAAACAAAAGAAACGAATTAATGTACAAGATAGTTTAACAATGTAAGGTATGGTCGACACTCGACAATATATGCAATAATTCAATAACTGTAATATTTTTGCATTACATTGTGTTTTGTTTGTTCAATTTTTTTCACATAGAGTTCTCATAAACTGTGACTCGGTTTTCAAAAGACTACCTAACCAATTTCTGCCAGAACTTTTTCCCCTGTTTTTACCTACCACTGCATTCTCTGCCTCACCCTCATGCCACCAAAAAGTTGTAAAATTTGTATCACAGTACATCATGTTTTTCCTCGATCTAAATATTTTGGGTTTCTTAAAAATGAAATTTCATTCAACTGTGTTTTAGTCCTTACTCAGACCTCACCACAGATCTCATTCAAAACCTTATTCTGTTTCTCCCAGCCGCAGATCGGTGATTTATAAACTTTTTCATATAATACTCGTTACTACTCATGGAAATTGCTGATATAAGAGAATGCATATTAGATATACGGACACCATACCTTGTGACAACTAGGTCCACATATAATAGAAGAGGTGGAACAAAGTGTTCCTCCTTTTCTAATCACCTTACACACTTTTACGGATGTATCAC
This sequence comes from Oenanthe javanica, assembly GCA_008931105.1. NCBI lineage: Eukaryota > Viridiplantae > Streptophyta > Magnoliopsida > Apiales > Apiaceae > Oenanthe > Oenanthe javanica. Next base: position 7,763 of record QRFB01001878.1, on the reverse strand, counting down.
TTTTACGCACTTTGTGAAATTGAAGGAATGACAGTTACTAGCTATGACATTAACAAGAATGCATTTCAGGATAAAAGAAAGATCCCGAAGGTATATCTAACTGTGCTCTATTGCAGTATAATTCTCACATCAGGTTACAGCACTCCGTTGCATTTTGAGCAAGTAGGAATATTAAAAGCTTCCTCCCAAAATTTTTCGTCAATTTCAATATCGCCATCAGGCCTTTGCTTCATTCCAAAGCTATTATCTGATCGGCTGTCATAGTCTAAACTTTCAATTGCTTCTGCCCACTGCACAAACAGTAAATCCTTATTCCAGATGTGTAATGTAACAAAAAGGAGCTGATTACTTGAAAGCATAAGTTCAAGGCCTGGACAAAGTGTCATATATGTTATTTCTTGTGCAGAATAAAGGGAAATATGTAACGAAACAAAACCAATTATGATAAATAGTACACTCTAGGATGCATACCAAGACGAATTGGAGTGTTTTATATTACTATTTAGATCACATTTGCTTTGTAAATTTTTACCAAGATTATATATTGTTGAAATTAGATAAATGCAGTAGCAGGTAAGTATTAATAAGTTGATATCAATTGGAATTAGTTTCCCTGTTATTATGACTTGAACTTATTCTTCAATTTAAAATTTCAGTATAAACAACTCAGCCTACTTTTACTTAGCTAACAGAACATTAAACTTTTTTAAAGCCATTATTTTAACATACAATTAAGATTTTTTAATCAGTTACGCTTTAGGGATTCCAGTTGCAATATTTCATGATCCATCATTACTGGTAGAACTGTATGTCTGCCACTAGAATACAGGTGAAAAATTTAACAAGCGGATAATAATTTGTATCATGCTTTTATAAATTTCATCAGACACGCCATCTCAACTTTTAGCTCCAGTACATTCAAATGTGAGGATATACTACCATTCCAAACAACATGAAGATTCAAAACTTAAAACAGTAATCCATAGATCAGATGATTAACCTTTGGATTCAGTGTCTTCACTTGGTCTTGAAACAATTGTCGGGGGAAAGAAAAACCACAATCTAAACAACCAACAGTATACACAGTGCCATGTAATTCAAGTGGACTGCTACCAGCACGATGATGGAGCCTATCGCATGAAACTTATGAATCAGATCAAATAATATTCAAACACTAGCATAAAGATTGGAAGGCTAACGATATGCGATAAAAAAATTGCCCCTCAACATTTTGTGTAATCATATAACTTATTCTGCTGGCCTTTTCAAGAGCTGCTAATGCAAGATGAGCAGCGCTAGGCTGTGCTTTAGTAAAGCGTCTCCATCCAGCGTAGCTTCTTGCCCAATACCGCCTGCGAGCCCGGCTTGAACGTACAAATTCCTATAAACAAACATCATAAAAAAATAGAATAACTGATCAAGATTTGTCAAAATAAAATGCTACTATTATTTTAGCCTGCAAACAGGATACATAATAAAAGAAAAGAACCAAAGCTAGAGATAGATCACAAAGATTTTCATATACAACAAAAAATCTCAAATCCCAAAAGTAATTCAGTCCACTGTCCACAAGTTAGGATTATTAAATGCCATACTTAGGCTTATAACACGAAATAAGCATCCAGTATACCTATTGAGTAGTCTATTGACATACCTGATATGACATGAAGTTTGGATATGAAAAAGTAAATAAGTGATATTATATACCCTAACACTACTAATATCCTGATCCTCTAACATCAAGAGATTGCAAAACGGCTACAGTTGACATGATTCCAATTACCAGTATTCAGTCTGATACCCTAGTCCNAACTGTATGTCTGCCACTAGAATACAGGTGATAAATTTAACAAGCGGATAATAATTTGTATCATGCTTTTATAAATTTCATCAGACACGCCATCTCAACTTTTAGCTCCAGTACATTCAAATGTGAGGATATACTACCATTCCAAACAACATGAAGATTCAAAACTTAAAACAGTAATCCATAGATCAGATGATTAACCTTTGGATTCAGTGTCTTCACTTGGTCTTGAAACAATTGCCGGGGGAAAGAAAAACCACAATCTAAACAACCAACAGTATACACAGTGCCATATAATTCAAGTGGACTGCTACCAGCACGATGATGGAGCCTATCGCATGAAACTTATGAATCAGATCAAATAATATTCAGACACTAGCATAAAGATTGGAAGGCTAACGATATGCGATAAAAAAATTGCCTCTCAACATTTTGTGTAATCATATAACTTATTCTGCTGGCCTTTTCAAGAGCTGCTAATGCAAGATGAGCAGCGCTAGGCTGTGCTTTAGTAAAGCGTCTCCATCCAGCGTAGCTTCTTGCCCAATACCGCCTGCGAGCCCGGCTTGAACGTACAAATTCCTATAAACAAACATCATAAAAAAATAGAATAACTGATCAAGATTTGTCAAAATAAAATGCTACTATTATTTTAGCCTGCAAACAGGATACATAATAAAAGAAAAGAACCAAAGCTAGAGATAGATCACAAAGATTTTCATATACAACAAAAAATCTCAAATCCCAAAAGTAATTCAGTCCACTGTCCACAAGTTAGGATTATTAAATGCCATACTTAGGCTTATAACACGAAATAAGCATCCAGTATACCTATTGAGTAGTCTATTGACATACCTGATATGACATGAAGTTTGGATATGAAAAAGTAAATAAGTGATATTATATACCCTAACACTACTAATATCCTGATCCTCTAACATCAAGAGATTGCAAAACGGCTACAGTTGACATGATTCCAATTACCAGTATTCAGTCTGATACCCTAGTCCAGAGATAATGTTGACACAAAGCACCTATCACCCATGCATCTTGATTATCTAAATATAAAATTATGCAACCAAGACAACACTCTTAATAATACCCGCAATCCTTTGCGAAGTTTCAAGAACATAACACTTGAACATATTACAAACCATTTATTATCAAGCATACCTGACATAGTTATCTATATGACACCCTCACTTGTGGAGGATAAGAAAAAACACTAGGCAAAGACCTAGAGTTTTATTGACTCAAAAAGCTGCAGCTTTTAAACATCCTCATGAACCAATACTTGGACAAGAACAATGGAAGAAAGGTGTTCAAAATTTCCAATATGGGTCAGGCGTTCTGGCATTTTGAAGTATAAAATTTATTAAATTGGACGAAGGGAAAAGATCTTCCCAAATCCCATCTTTCCTTCTAAATTCTAGACGGAGAAGGAACAAATTGTGAAACAATCTGCCAAAAATNCTAAACAACCAACAGTATACACAGTGCCATGTAATTCAAGTGGACTGCTACCAGCACGATGATGGAGCCTATCGCATGAAACTTATGAATCAGATCAAATAATATTCAAACACTAGCATAAAGATTGGAAGGCTAACGATATGCGATAAAAAAATTGCCCNAGATCTTCCCAAATCCCATCTTTCCTTCTAAATTCTAGACGGAGAAGGAACAAATTGTGAAACAATCTGCCAAAAATACAATAATAAATCACGAGTGATTGTGTGTGCAAACAACAGAGTAGTGTATGACAATAAGCGAACTGTTACAGAGAAGGGATAAGAAACAGAGGATGTCTCAAGTCCAGTGCGGAAATGTCTCCTTAAAGCTATTTCGCCTCTCACCGTATGTTTGAGTCTCCCAGGATAAAACGAGAACACGATGATATGACGAAGAACAGCACCTTCAGCGAGCTTGAACAGAGCAAGAAAACTATCACCAGGAAGATGACGGCTGTGTTTAGGGTTTAGGACAGAAGATAGACCTTATTAACCTAAGACCGAATAAGATGAATATATAGACTGGGAAAAACTTGGGCGCTACACAATTTCCTAAATTACCACGTTAATTAATAAAGGAAATCGGTAGTCAAAATCAATTCCGAATTAATAATAATACTTATTAGCAACTTTGTCTGAGTTAATAAAGGAAATCGGTAGTCAAAATCAATTCCGAATTAATAATAATACTTATTAGCAACTTTGTCTGAGTTAATAAAGGAAATCGGTAGTCAAAATCAATTCCGAATTAATAATAATACTTATTAGCAACTTTGTCTGAGTTAATAAAGGAAATCGGTAGTCAAAATCAATTCCGAATTAATAATAATACTTATTAGCAACTTTGTCTGAGTTAATAAAGGAAATCGGTAGTCAAAATCAATTCCGAATTAATAATAATACTTATTAGCAACTTTGTCTGAGTTTACTGTCAAACACCGACAGTAACTTTCATACCTTGACAGCAACTTTGAAATGATTCAAGCAAAACTGGTCCGGAGACAGCAACTTTGAAATGATTTAAGCAAAACTGGTCCGGATTTATACGCCCCAAATTTTGCTGCATTCGTGTCCGCAGGTCGCCCACGCGGAAAGCCCGAAGGCTTGCGAAGCCACGAATTTGCCCTCGAAATCCCATGATTTGCACCCCCCTGCGCGCACGTGGGTGGTGGAGCAATACCATACTAACACATCTTAAACACTACATAAGTGTTCTACTATATAAAGTCATGGAAAACTCTTTTCCAATTCAATGTGGGATTCAAGTTCTCATTTCTAGATTTTCACTTTCAAGGTACCAACTTTGGATAATCATATCTCATTCATTCCTTGATCATTTTGAATACTTAAATATGCGTTGAAAAGCTCTCTCGATCAAGAACATACTCCAATCATAACTTGTTGCGCGCACGCACCCAAGAAGCATTCAAACTTAGGCTCAAAATGACTTGACAATGTGGGGCTTCTACCCACATTTTCCAACACAAATATTACAGCAGAAAACCCTCATGAAATATTATATGGCAAGAAATTACAGTGAATGTCTTCAGATCACCTGATGAGTGATCGGCTTGAAACCAGTACTGTAAGCTCCATTAGGGCTGCAACCAAAGAAAGACAAATTATGCAACTCACCTTCAAGGCATTAAGTTTGGAACTTAAGATACCTAGCCAAATTAATAATCCTCTTGTCCGATTAAATTATTATTCTATTGTAGTTGTTCACTCTTAACGTGAAATTTTATGTCAAAATTGTAAAATTTTCTAAAAGATAAGAAACTTTATAAATTTATACTCCCTCCGTCTCACCCAATTGTTTACAATTGGGTTGGGCACGGAGGTTAAGAAAATATATATGATAATGGTGAAAAATGATGATAGCGGGTGAAGTGGTGGGACCAATCAATATTTAATGTATAAAGTGAGTATAGTGGAGGAAAGTAGTGGATGTAGTTGATTTTTATATTATAAAATTTTACTATTTTTGGTAAGTTTTGAAATGTAAAGAATTTGGAGGGACATCCCAAAAAAGAAAGTATAAAGAAATGGAAGGGAGTGCAATAATTTCATTCATAGCATGTAGTGAGAGCAAACTAGTAGAGAAATAAGTACTAAATGTTCGAGGCTTATTGCAGTATAAAATGTAGTACAGAGTAAAGAATTAGCAAGATGGTGACAGTAGCACTAAAAAAACATATGCCTTGAAAAGCTAAAAAATGATATGACCAGGAGAGTTTCGAAACAAACCTCGCTCTCCGTACTAATTCCAGCACCAGTCAAGACAACAAGCTTGGTACTAGAACATAAAATAATAATTCAGTTTATAATTCTACATGATGTACTGGAATAAACAAATGATTGAGATTAACCTCCGATGGAAGAATTGATACAAAAAATTGATGTCATTTGTGCTAGGCGGATGAGCATCGGGGACCATAATTTTATCCCTCAAAAAATCTGAGCTGCCCTTCCCCTTGTTCTGGAATGCAGGAGCAGGAACGGAGACACTACATGACGTGTTTAATAATGGCAGTGTGTATACAGCTCTTGTAATTCTGCCTGGAAGTCAATTGAATGGTAAGTGATAATTATATATTTATATACACATGTTAACACGAGAATATAATAATAAGTTTGAAAGGATTCCAGGACATGCCTGTAAACATTCCACCCACCACTTTACTTGCACTTTGAAAAGTCTGCGCGTAAAATATTAGGATGAAATAGAGTGGGTTGTTTGGTGGGAACATGATCAGAACCAGTTGAAATCAATCAACACGAGACCAACCACTTATAATTAATAGACGTAGTAGTGTAAACAGAATTATAATTATTTGAATTTGATAAAATTGAAATATAAAAAAGGTATGATTGGGACTTACAGAAATGAAGTGGAGGGAGGGGAATCGAATTGCCATTTTTAGGGATCTTTGACAGAACAGAACAGAACAGGATACTACTAACTACTCTGCTTTCTTTATGAAAAAAGATTCACACTGAACATTAGATATGTGTATTATGGTCCATCAACTTCTTCCTCTCTTGTCCGCCTTCATTTCTAGACTAGACTAGACTCACAAATTTATTACCAACCGACTCACTAATTATCACATTTCTTTTCTTTACAAATATATTGTCCAAATACTTGCATATTCTTGTCCCACAAATCATATTTCATCATCTTAATTAAAAATTAAAAAAAAAAAAAGCATTTTAAAAATATTAGAGTCCAATTAAATTTTGAGGTGAAAAATTTACCAAAAAAACAAATTTTGTGTAGAGCCTTCAATTCAACGATATGAGTTGATAGTGACATCGAATTAAATTTTTGTGCAGGTATTTTTTTTAATGAATTTTACAAGTAGTATCTATTCTTTAACTATCCTCCGATGAGAAAAAAATCAAATACAAGACTCGGAATTATCGACATTTAAATTCATTAAACCTGCTGTGTTATATGATGATGAGGCCCATTTATTCCAAAAATAAAAATCTACCACTCATTCAGTCATTCAACTCTTGGAGTTTATTAAGGCTGCACTGATTTTGTAACTTCAATATTGCGACATAGCATCTAGTGAGAGCAAACTAGTACAGAAAGTAAGTACTAAATGTTTGTGTTTGAGGTTGATCCCACAATTTTGTATACGACACGATAACACGACACAAAAATGACACGAATATTTAATGTTATGTTTACATTTTCAGAACACGAAAGTACATGGTTCAATCGAATTTAGTATCATATTTGGGTTAACTCTTTAAATACACGACACGATACGAAAGTATACGACATAATTAATTAAATAAAAATAATTTAAAAAATATATATATTAATATATTATAATAAATCATTTATGCACAATTTAATATTAACATTTGAATTTTATAAATAAAATTAATTTAATATCAATTAACATATGTAAATTAATTAATTGTTAATATTTAAAATTAATAAAATATACATTAATTTTTAATTTTTTTTCATTTTCATATACATTCGTTTACTTTTCATGTCGTGTACACGGAAAGTTCATGTACTTCATGTCATTTCGTGTTATATCATTTTTTTCGTGTCGTGTACGTGTCTGAATTTCAGGTACACGAATTCATTTCGTGTCGTGTTCGTGTACCAGGTTCAAGTACACGAAACACGAAAGTACATGACACGAATTGTCAGGTCTAACCAAAAGTACACGACACGACACGAATTGTCAAGTCTAGTTTGAGGCTTATTGCAGTATAAAATGTAGTGCAGAAGTACTAAATGTTTGAGGCTTGTTGCAGTACGACTTGAACTTCACAGTATATATAAACTCAAAAATTGAGAGTATGAAATAAATAACACACTTGTCTAAAGAGATTATACTACTGCTTTGTTCTTTTCATTAACATCTCTGGTCCCATTCTAAACGTAACACCCAAAGCAAAGCAACTTGTTAGGA